>CM024683.1:23520708-23708496 GCA_014182735.1 Corymbia maculata | reverse complement strand
CAATAGTGTTCTACCAAAATCAACGGAACTAGTTTGGCAATTCATTAAAAAGCTTAAGATTAAATTGGTACAAGTGAAAGATTTATGACTGAATTGGCAATTTGTTAAAAGGTTTAAGACTAAATCAACCATTATACATTATAATTAAAAAATTTTGGACAAGTTTTCAATTTAATTGAAATAGGGAGGTAGGGTTTTAATTCCTATCTCTGGCCTTTGAGATTTGATGATGGCTTGCGACAGTGAAAGATAAAAACCAAAAGAGATTGTGTTTGATAAATTACATATATCACCAATATGATGATTACAAATTTCCAATTGATATAGTTAATTATCAATTTTATCCGTAGTTGCCTTGAAAATGCATAGAGAGATTGGAGAGATTTCTATTATCATGTTCAAAGGTTCCGAGTTACTTTCCCAAGAAATTTTTGACATATTTTATTTTTTCTAATTTTGCAGTAAATTTCAAAATGGGAGAAAACCAATTTGTCCATGTAAGCTGTAAATTTGCCTGTTGGGTCAACGTAATAGAGGCTCATTTCTGAGCTCATCGTGACCTTTACATGTGCCTCTTTACAAATCTTCTTCCTCGTGTGTGAACCACCTGCATTGGAATTGATCCGTCTTTATCTAAGTATCCTTTTACACTTGACATTATTTCAACTTGAGAATCTCCACCTCAATCATCATAGCCCCCACCAAGCTTGGGGTAATCTAAGAATACCATATACTATTTTTATTACAGAATTTTCCTTTTTTGAGAATCCATATCCATTCGAGAGTGGGCTCTAATAACTATTGGCTCTGATATTGCTTGTTGGGTCAACGAAACATAAACTTGATATCTTTAACAGGGATGATTACAAAGGGAGAATCGAATCTAATCTTATTAGCATACTTTATTGAACTTACATTCATTCAAAAGTTTAAATTAATAAATTATGAACCAAGTTGGCTATATTAACTATTTCTCTTTACATTGCATCACCAATTAGGATTTTTTTGGCCTAAAACCATTGCATATGCACCTTAACATTTTTGTCAAGGGTCAAACATCTAAATTGAAAAAAAAGAAACGCACAGTGAAATATATATAGGTCATTCCTTTTCTAGCCTCAAAAGGTTGTGCCAGCAGAAATTGTTTGAATTGCATGGAATGTAATTCTCAATCATTTTATTAAGGGATAAGTATATTCAATGTCCTTAAACATATTACCATAGGGCAATTGAGTCCTAAATTTTTATATAATGCAATGAAGTTCTAAAATTTGTCACAAAATGTTTGTTACAAAAATGCAATTAAATTTTAAAATTTTTCAAAAGGTATAATTAAGTTCTAAAACTTGTTAAATTGATTTAATTAATTCCTTCCATTGATTGCACTTCATGAAGCAATTGACTATAATGAATGATTTATAGAATAAGTAAAAGAGATAAGTGTATTACAAATTATAAAACTTATCACGAAAGTGTAATTGAATCATAAATTTTTTTATAAAAGTACAATTGAGTTCTAAAACTTCTATAAAGTGTAATTATGTTTTAAAACTTATCATAAAAATGCAATTGTGTTCTAAAAATTTAAAATATGTAATCAAGTCTTAAATTTATCAAATTGATTCGTTCAAGCCATTTTGTTTATTGTATTTTTTAAAAATTTTAAGACTCAATTATGTCTTTTTGACAAATTTTGTGAACAGGTTACATTTTTTGAAAGTTTTGAAACCTAATTATATTTCATAATAAATTTTAAAATTTAATTATACATTTTAATAAGTTTTAAAACTTTCAAGTATAGTTATTTTATTTATTAATTTCATAATATCATTAGTTATAATCACAGAGCCAACCTAAAGAAGATTATTGGCCTAAAAAACTGTAGATGGACTCTCAAGTCCCTTCAAATGTTGATAATAATGATGTTCAAGTCACATCACACGTGAAGCTTTTAGCTGCAGTTCCTAATCTAATTAATTAAGATTTGAGGAGCAATTATGGGCCTAGGGCCCATCTCAGCTGGTTTTGGAAAAACTTCCCGTTTGCATCCACAGGAATGGGCGATGATGGGACGCTCCTTCTGGTAAAAAGTGAAAGTTGGTGGGCAAGAGAAATTGATAAAACGTTCATCGATCGATTTACCGATTGCGCAAAGCATGATAATGACATCGATAGTGGTTGCTCTGAATCTAAACTAAGTTCCAAATCAAAACCCTAGTGAATATTTGATGTTTTCCTTGGGATAGCATCAAGCGCAGGGGGTCTACGGTGCATTAGCTGGTTGTAATTGTACATCTAGACACCGTCTTCATCTCTTCTGCACGAAGCGGTTCGCGACAATTTGCTAATGCCACTCTACACGAGACAGTCCATGTGGGATTCTCGGGCCTTCTTCACAGAACTAAAAGTCTCCGATGAAAAGGTCAGACTGTCCTCCCCGTAGCCACCATCCCCAAATTTCAACAGCTCGGTAGGTATCCGTCACGCACGACCGTCATCGAGATAAAACCTTGTTCGATCGCTAGTGGGACTATGATGACAGTCGCGTGAACTCGTACCTTTATGTCGGATTAGCTTGTGGAGAGGTATCTGTCCACCCGTGGATCATACTGAGCAGTTTCAGCTGGGACATGTTCACAGAGAAGTCAATGGACGTTGCAGACTGGCCTGTCGACGTCAAGGGGACTCTGCATGGCACCGATTCCTTAACCTTCACTGCATCTGAAGTTTGTAAAGGGCCGTAGGTTCTTGAAGAGAGGGCCTGAAATCATGGGCCGCTCGTCAAAAGTTCTGAACTCAACATGTAATTCGCTGGTGAAACATTTGTGGGGACGATGGAAATATTAATTTGGCTGTCGACTCGGACTTTTCTGCGTCCTCTGAGTCGCTCCAAGCTTTTCCCAATTTGATGACGCGTTCTTTGAAATGTAACTACTAACTCTTGTCATGATCAAAATGCCGATTTTCCTCTTGCTATTCCTTTGGGAATGTACATGCAATTGGGAGCTTTAATCGTGAGACAATTTCGGTATATTGGTGGTGAATTTGAAGGGATAAGGGTTAATCCAGAGGCTAGATTGATAGTATTTTGGATCTCATGGCAGAGTCGGACATTATTTTGTTCCGTTTTGGAGGGAACAATGACATTGTCTGCTAATAAGCCGTTGGTTGACCAGTAAAACCTCCATACCAAAAGATAAGCTGTGATTTTTTTTTCCTTTTTTGGTAAAAGGATAAGTTGTGAATGAGGTTAAGATTTATTGCACTTCTGGAAACCCCTAGTTCATCTTCAGGCGCAATCTAAGGAGTGTTTGGAGCTGGAGTTAGATCAATCTAATCTGATAAGAGAGGTGCTATGATGGGATACAGGTGTACTTATTAATGAAGGTGGGCCCAAATAAGGCTTTGTCATATCTTAGTCTGGCCCATTACAATCGTGAAGCAAATCAAGTAGCGAATGGGGTCGCTAGGACCTAAAGACAAAGTATCCTTCCTCCAAATTGGGTTTCCCATCCCCTTTCCAAAGTGCTTGGGACTCATTTGTTTAGAAGCTTCTATTATTTATGTTCAAACTTATCCACTTGAAAATATAAATATATCTTTATAACAAAAAAAAAAGAAAAGAAAATAGTTTATGATTCATGCACGATGAAGGTTCTTACTCCCACTACATTGAAATAAAGTAGTACTTAATTGACATGGTAAGTTGTGATATCAGGTTATTTCTAGTGTAAAGTTTAAAAGTCACCCATTTAAATCTTGCCAACTATATGCAGATCGCTCTATGTCAGAATCACCTGCAAAAGGTCTGGACTTAATTGGTTCATGGAGAAATTTGTTGGATGTTCTATGGGTGTTCTGGTAAAAGGGTCTCAATACTCATGTCTCTAGATTATCAAAAAGAAGTGTGCCCTCCTTATGGAAAACTTATGGTCTTTCTGATACTCCTTTTTCTTTCTAACCAACAACCAATTGGCTTGAATGGCAACAGAGATTATTTTTCTTCTCATGGTTTTGAGTTCAATACTTGTTGAGAGCACCTTAAGATTAAATTCCTAAATGTATTAGGCCGATGGGGAAGTGCGCCCTTAAAATCATTCGTAGAGATAAGAGGTAAGGAGTTTTCAAGCCCCTTTTATCTATCTATATATATATGTACAGTCAAGGTCAAAGAACCAGTTTGAGAAGTGGGCTTTGGGCAGAACCAGTTTTGACTTTCAAATTGAATCTCCCCACATTAATATTTTGAGCTTCGTTGGACTTCAAGCCTTTGGTAGGAAACCGAATCAAAGAAGGCAAAATGGACATTGTCTTTCCCTTTTTTTCCTTAACGTATTTGTCAAGTTCACGTAGTCAATGCGAATGTGGTAATGGGTGATCGCATGACCAGAAGAACGAGGGGCATTTGTTATTTCGAGTGGTTTGTTGGGTACTCTTCGTGGAAACTGGCTTTGCCCTTTTGAGTCAATGAATAGAAAAATCATATTGACTATAATGATAGATGAAAGATTGTGTTTTTGTTCCCAAAAGGTCTAATATGATAGAGAATGGTGACTAGATGACAAAATTACTAATCTTATAATCAGTTAAAATTATAACCTAACGAACTAATATCGAAAATTGAACTCGGGACCTTTTACCGCAATGCCGTAATGGCAATTGAGATACTAAAGTGGATGCTCACGAGAGTCATCCGAAGCTTTGGTACCGTATTGGAAATGTGCTGCCATTTATTTTACTACTTTAATATACTAGAGAATTATGGACATTCTGCTTAGTATCATAAAGTATGGACAATCAAATGTAACATGGGCCATTGAGATTTGAAAGTTTGGACCATAGCTGTTGGATCTATTACGATTTTTCATAGAGAATTTTTTGAGGGAAAAATGTATCTTAGATCCTCTCAAGTCATTGAACTTTAGGTTCCTCCACGTTAAGACTAATAAAAAAACATAACATCATCTAATTTTTTTTCCTTTTTTTTTCGATTGTCTCTCACTTTTCTTTTCTTTTTTATATTTTCACTTTTTAGCAATAAACAATAACCCTAACATCATATCACGCACAGAGTTTGCCACCTCACCAACCCTTTGCCTCTGGCTGCCATTGCTACCATCGACATGGCAGCCTTTGTGTACTTAATCCAAGATTAACTAAAACAAGTAAGATGAG
This sequence comes from Corymbia maculata, assembly GCA_014182735.1. NCBI lineage: Eukaryota > Viridiplantae > Streptophyta > Magnoliopsida > Myrtales > Myrtaceae > Corymbia > Corymbia maculata. The sequence goes on along the minus strand of CM024683.1, from coordinate 23,703,321 downwards.
TTTGAGATGTAAACTTTTGAGCTGGAGGCATCATTAACTCACTTTTCTATCCTTTTGACATTATCGATAACATCTCATTATGGTAACATATTCAATTGCAATGACAGCCTATGCACGGCTCCTTCAATTTTCATTTACACCTTGCTTGTAGAAAAGCCACACTGTCTCTCTAGTAGTAGACAGTTCTTAGTCTCGAAAGACATTGACCTCAAAGGAACTTATCCCGACATTGCCGATAATAGATCGAGCTGGAGGATCACGACGTTGTTAAAGGCAAGATGAGAGTGAACTTTTCTTTTTTGGGTCGGTAAAGTAAACCTTCAGCCAGGTCGCAGCAGAGGAGTTATAGCTACAATTACGGTCCCGTCGACGGAGGAGATCAGCCTAGAGTCTTTGACCGGGTTATGGATCATTTCCTCCTGCGGTCTTCTGCCTTCCAAATTTGAAGTACTCACGTGAGAGTCCCCTTCGATTTAATAAATCCTTTTGTCCACCTAAACAATATTTTTGTACATCCAATGTTGAAAGTATATACTAAAATGGCTTATAGTGCTGACAATAAACTGACTTATTCATGCTTCAAAGAGAAATAAAATAAGCGATAAGCACCCCTTGATAAGGGGCAAGGCTTACATATTCTTAAAATAAAGAAGTTGGATATGGGAAACCGAATGACATAGGGCAAATCTTTAACTCAGGTGCTATGGTAATGTTAGGAAGAAAAGGTAGAACGGCAATGAAAAGTCTCACTTGGAAACAATTAAAAGATTATTTTCATTACATCCCCTCGAATCTATGTGGTTAATGCTTTACATGTCTCCACGCTGTTGGGTTTTTGCGCTTGCGTCCTTACAAAATGTTTAGTATGTTTATATACATGTAATGTTCAAAAGGAAAAAAAAATTAATGGACTACATTATAAATGTGATTATTATAAGTATCTTTGTAACATGTAAAATGCATAGCAAATTGTAATGAAACTTTCTTCTCTATCAATGGCTTGAAATCTCAAATGTAGTTATCAAAATAAAAATCATATACATACAAGTGTCTCAACCTGGCTTTGAATACATAATACTTTTGACACCATGAGTTTAAGATATAAGTCATTGGTCTTTTCGAGCCTTGCTTATGAAAGTTAAGCTCTCACTGCCGGTTAATTGCCTGAATCCAAAAGTTCAACAGATGAAATTCTTCTTCATAATCCTAGTGATAGATTCAAAGTAACAAAAATTTCTCATTTCGATTTTTCTTTTTCTTTTTCTCCTTTTAAACTTTGCAATACCCCTGTTTCCCAGTAGTGAGTTGTTGATATATCACGCGTAGGAGGAGTCATTTACGAAAGTTAGCCCATGATGGGTGCTTTCCTTTTGGTTTCTTGCTATGTACTACAATACCACGGTCGTATAAGGCATCTACTACTTTATTTGCATTCAGACACAGCTCTTGTCATGATATCTTTTGCATCAATGTTTTCATCTCAACCACCCACAAATTTGACAAATGAAATTCCTCTTGTTATCCTAACGATAGATTTAAAATGCAATTTTTTCTTTTTTCTTTTAAATGTTCTTTGGAAGGAGTCAGCTACACGAGTTAACCCATGATTTATACTCTTTTTTTTTGGTTTCTTGCTATATATACTACAGTACTACCGTCGTATAAGGCATCTACTACTTTATTTGCATTCAAACATAGATCTTATCATATGCCTTTTGCATCAATGTTTTCATCTCAACCACCCAAAAGGCTGACCCAAGTTTTGAATGTGAAGTCTTCCTAATTTTTCAAAGACCACCAACTTCCCAAAGGCAGAAGAGTCTGGGAGAGGAGCATGGAAAAATTAGGCTTTGCTACGATGGATGATTCCACCGATTAAAAAAGAGGAATCTACCCGAAAGAGACTATTATATGTATAATTAACCAATGCTCCACTGTCGATCCAACATTGATCGGAGCACCTAGGCAGCAGATATGCAATCAATGCAGTCCATCAGCTGAAATTCCAAAACAGCACCTGTGCAAGCCAAATCAAGATCATCCACTAGGGGTGTCAAAATCAAACCAAAAATCGGAATTGAATCAAATCAAAATTTCGTACAGTTTTAGTTCAGATAATGAAAAAATAATTATTATTTTTCTAGTTTGAATTATTTTGGTTTGATTCAGTTAACTGAACCAAACCAAAATTTTTAACATAAATTAAATGTCCAATTTAAAATCTCTCTTCTTTCTCAAATTTTATTCAATTCGGTTCCAATAAGCAAGACAAAAACTCATAAGCTAAACCGAACTAGGTTTTTAGTTCGATTCGTATTCGGTTTGGGTCACAATTCAGTTTGGTTCAGTTGATTACCTTATCAATTCAGGTTGGAAATTTCATCCAAACTGAGAGAGAGAGAGAATGTTGGTTTTGATGTGAATTCGTCATCAATTAGCGATGGCTAAAATGAGGAGAGGAGGGCTCATCTAGGGACAACGACCGCGATGGCGAAGGTGGTCCATCGCAGCGGCTGCGACTCGATGTTTTAAATGCGGTAAAGTCCAGCGCATTACATCGTCTACAATGTTCCAAGTAATCCCGTAGGGCATCGTCCACTTGTCCATCGTGGCGGATTAGAGAATCGACCTTCTTCTAGAGGGCTTCATCTTGAAGACTTTTTAAATACTTCCATATCCACATGGTCAGCCAAGATTGTTGACTTTTCCAACGTTCTTGAAGGGAGGGATATATATATGAATGGCCTATGGAGTTTTCAAAATTCTTTCTTGTCATGGAAAGGAATTCCAAGATAGGTTCGCTCTGAATAGAAAAAAAAAAAGAAAGTTGGTGAGGAAAAAAATATGTAAGAAAATCCAATATTTAAAAGGATATATGATAAAAAATGCCCTATTGTAGGAGACCCAGAGTCTGTATAGAAGTATTTATATATAATGAAATTGCCCAAATCGACCGAAAGGAAGCACGCCTTGTGGGCACAACTTTGCAATTCAAATCCACAGAACTTTCAACTCTTGTATCAACTACCATCTAATGAGAGGATTGCAATTGCACCACCAAATCTTAAATTTTATGCATGAGATGCAATCAAGACCCAGAATTTTCAATCAATTAATCTCAAACTCTTATACAAAAAAATTACAATTAAATCCCAAACTTTTCATCTATTCAATTAAGAGCTTCCTTTCGACTATGTGAGAGATACATCATTCATTTCTTTGTCCATTGGCTATAGTTTATAAGTCCAAAAATGTTGTTTTAAAGTACGTTTAAAATATTGGTACAAAAATGTCGATTTTCCTCTTGCTATTCCTTTGGGAACGTGCATGCAATTGGGAGCTTCAATCGTGAGACAATTTCGGCATATTGGGGGTGAATTCGAAGTGATATGGGAATAATCCAGAAGCTAAATTGACTGTATTTTTGGATATCATGGCAGAGTCAGGACATTGTTTTCGTCTATTTCGGAGGGAACAATGACATTGTCTAATCAATAAGCCGATTGTGACCAGTAAAAACCTTCATGCCAAAGGACGAGGTGTGTTTTTGTCTGGGGGTAAAGGGATAAGTTGTGAATTAGTTTATGATTCATTGCACTTCTGAAAATCCTAGTTCATCTTTAGGCGCAATCTGAGGAGCATTTGCAGTTGGAGTCGGATCAATCTGATATGATGATAGAGGTGCTAAGCGGAGATCAGGCTAGGAGGGATACATGTGTGCTTCTCAATGAGGCATGAGCCCGACTAAGGCTTTCTCTTATCCTAACCTAGCCCATTGTAACCGTGAAGTAAATCAAGTGGCGAATTGGATTACTAAAGCCTAAAGATAAAATGTCATTTCTCCAAATTAGAGACGATCGGTTTCAAGGTGGGTAGGTTCCAAAATTCGAATTTTGAACATATCCTATTATAACAGGTTCCCAATTTTTGGACCTCGGAACTTACCCTATTTGCTCAGAATCAGTTATGAACCCTACTTTGTTTTTCAGTCCAGTTCCAAGGTCTAACTGAGAACCTATTTTATTTTATTTTCCTTTTTTATTCATTATTTACAATAAAATCATATGAAACTATGAGTAATAAAACCATTCAAAGTAAAAAATAAACAATGGAAATCCCCATTCGTCAAAATAACAATCTATCATATGAATATATAGTCACATACAATTATAAACAATAAAATATTCAAACACTTAACATAAAAACATAAAATATAAAACTCCATTCTTCATTCATCCATAAAAGTTTAGTGAAAAAGGAAAGACTAGCGAGAAGCTCCGAGGACGAAGGACAAATGAGCGTTGAGGTTAGAATTTAGGGGACAAACAAATTAGGGTCTTAGCTTTTTAGCTTATAAAATTGGATCCAAAACTAGTTCCAAAATAGGGTGTTCTAGTCTGGCTCTAAGTGAGTATTTACTCAAAACCTGTTCCTAGACCGGACTAGTTCCAAAATTTGGTATCTGTTCTCGAATTGGTTCTAAAAATTTGGAACCTATTCTTGAACTAGTTCCAATTAGACTTGTTTTTCGGCGATATGATGCGGTTCCCGAGTAAATTGGTTTGGTTGCACAATCCTACTCCATATTGGGTTTCCTACCCCCTTTCAAGTCCTTTGGACTCTCGTTTGTTTAGAAGCTTCTTTAATATATGCTCAAACTTAAACACTTTGAAAGATAAATATATCTTTATGACAAAAAAAAAAAAAAAGAAAATACTTTATGATTAGGTTCTTACTCCCACTACATTGAAATAAAAAGTAATACATAATTGATGCGGTTAGTTGTGACATCAAGAGATTTCCAATCTAAAATCTGAAGGTCATCTATTCAAAATTTAACAAACTGCATGTAGACTGCTCAATGTCAGGATCCCATGCAAAAGGCTCGAACTAAACTAGTTTATGAGGAAATTTGTAGGAGCGTTCTATGGATCTTCAGGTAGAAGAGTCTCAATGCTCGTGTTCCTAGATTATCAAAAAGAAGTTAAGCGTGCCCTTCATATGGAAAACTTATATTGTCTCTCTAATTTTTTTTTTAACCAACAATTAGTTGGCTTAGATGGCAACGGAGTTTATTTTTCTTCTTTTGGTTTTGCGTTCAAAATATCTTGAGAGTACCCTAAGATTAAAATCATGAATGCACCATGCCAATACGAGAGAGTCTCCCCTTAAAATCATTTACAGAGGTGGATTGAGAAACATGAAAATTAATCCGGCTAACATGGGGTAGTGCGCCCTTAAGATGATCATTCAAAGAGGTGGACTGAAAAACGCGAAAATCAATCCAGACATCATCCAACTGCTACCCAAATAAAAAGGAGTTTTCAAGCCTCCCTTCTCTCTCTTACTATATATATAGTCAAGGTCAACAAACCAGTTTGAGATGTAGGCTTTGGGCAGAACCTTTTTCGACTTTCAAATTGAATCTCCCCACGTCAATATTTTGATCTTCCTTGGACTTCAAGCCTTTGGCTGGTGACCCTTTTTTTTTTTTCCTTAACGTATTCGTCAAGTTTACGTAGTCAATGCGAATGTGGTAATGGATGATCTCATGACCAGAAGAACGAGGGCATTTGTTATTTCGAGTGGTTTGTTGGGTACTCTTCGTGGAAACTGGATTTGCCCTCTTGAGTCAATGAATAGAAAAATCATATTGACTATGATAATAGATGAAAGATTGTGTTTTTTGTTTCCAAAAGGTCTAATATGTTATAGGATGGTGACCAGATGACGAAATTTTGAAAAGTATAATTGGTTCAAACTATAACATAACAAACTAATATCAAAAATTGAACTTGAGATCTTTTACTGCAATGCCATAATGGCAATTGACATACTAAAGTGGATGCTTATGTGAGTCTTCCGAATCTTCAATACCCATTTATTTTACTACTTTAATCTATTAGAGAATGATGGACATTCTACTTAATATCATAAAATATGGACAATCAAACGCAACATGGGCCATTGAGATTTGAAAGTTTGAACTATAGCTATTGGACTACATGATATTTCATAGAGAAGTTTTTAGGGAAAACATGTATCTAAGATCCCCTCAAGTCATTGAACTTTAGGAAAAGGAACAAAATCTTCTAATTTATGTTTCCTTTTTTTATTCTCCTTCACTTTTTTTTTTCCTTTTTTGATTTTCAGCCATGAACAATAACCCTAACATCATATCGCACACATAGTTGAACTCATCATTGCCTCCATCATTGCAATCACCAAGACCTTACCGACCCTTTGTCTCTGGCCGCCATTACTACCATCGACGCGGCAGGCCTTCATGTATTTGATCCAACAGTAACTAAAACAAGTAAGATGAGTTTGAGACATCTGTGAACTTGGGCTGCAGGGGGCATGATTGACTCACTTTTCTATCCTTTTGACTTTATAGGTAACTTCTCATTATGGTAACACATTCAATTGCAATGACAGCCTATGCATGGCTCCTTCAATTTTCATTTACACCTTGATTGTAGAAAAGCCACACCATCTCTCTAGTAGTAGACACTTCTTCATTTTGAAAGTCGACCTCAAAGGAACTTCTCCCGACGTTGCCTATAAGATAAAGAGTTGGAGGATCACGATGTTTTTAAGGGCAATATTTTTTTTTTTTGGTCGAAAATATGGTAACTTCATTACTAAGGAAGGAAGTTAGGTACATCCGAACATAAAATCTCGATGAGACTCGAGGGGGGATATTGGGCCCAGTTGGCTGGTAGTATCTTGTTGCGTTGGGTCTTAGCAGCCTAGTCAGCTGCTCTATTCGCTTCACGTTTGCAGTGGGTAAACTTAATGGGCTACAAAGTGGCTAAAATGGTTTGAGCTTCTCGGAGATGGGCTGTTGCTGCCCAGCTGAACTGATTTTCCCTTTCGCACGTTTGAGCAGTTGGAGAGAGTTGCTGTTGATCTGTGAGTGTACTTATCTCCTTCACCAGATCAAAGTGGTCGGACTCTATCTCCCAGCTGAGGGTTTCATCTACTATTGTTCTTTTTTCCGCGATACATCTGAAGGCTTCAAGAAGGGCCGCCGCTTCTGCTTGGATCGAAACTTCCACCGCCACCACTTGTGCGAAGCCAGCGATCAACCTTCCTCGGTGGTCTCGGCAAATCCCAGCAGTTGTGGCTTGACCCGTTTCTCTACAGAATGACCCATCGACGTTCCACTTGAGGGATCCGCGTACTGGAGGTGTCCATTTGACAGGTGAGTCTGGTGTTTGAGCTATGTTTCTGTTTTTTCAGGCTGTCCATGTGCTGAGGTTGCTGTGTTGGGCGGTTGTTGCTTCGATTAGGTGGGCCGGCTGGAGTTGCTGGCCGCAGAAGATAGTGGCGTTCCTACCTCGCCAGATCTACCATAAGAGCTGAGTTAGGAGCTCGAAAGATACGGTTGTATGCTGGAACTTGTCCAGCCACTCTTCAATTCGAGTAATATGCTGCTGATTTACATCAATGTTGATTGCAGGGTTTTTCCAGACTTGTGCTGTCCAAGGGCAAAGAAGAAACAGGTGCTCACTTGTTTCGGGTTGGGTATTACACATTGCGCACTAATTGTGAGGTATAATATTTCTTTTCCGCAGATTCTCCCTTGTTGGTAGGGCGTTATGACATAATTGCCATAGAAAATGTCTGAGTTTTGGCTATGTATGGACTTGCCAAATGTGTCGCCATGGTGATGTTGGTGTCTGATATGAGGAAGATGCTTCTGATTGTTGTGGGTTGCTCTGTGTTGATTTGGTGCATTAGTATGCACTTTTTACTGTATATACTCCTGTCTTTGTAGGTGTCCACACTATGTGATCAGCTGCCCTATTTCTGCTTAGTGGGATTGAAAGCATTTCTATGGCTATTTCTTGGTCAAATAGGCTCCTAATTCTATCTTCATTCCATGTCATATTCTCCGCGTCTATCAATTCTGACACCAGCTTTGGATCCCCTCTGTTTGCTGGACCGTTGAGTGTTCCTCTAGGTAGCCAATTATCTTCACGAATATTTACTTTCTCACCATTTCCAATGGTCCACCGTAGTGAAGGTAGGATAGTATTCATTCCTTTCAATATGCTAAGCCATCCCCAAGAGGGGTTTCTTCCTTGACCAGCCTGTAGGAATTTCCTATGCGGGTAGTAGAGGCTTTGGAAAACCTTACTCCAGAGGGAATCCAGCTGCTGAATCATTCTCCAAGCTTGGTTTCCCAACATTGCTTCATTAAAAATGATGAGGTCTCGGAAATCGAGTCCCCCCATTGCTTTCTTTTCTTTTAATAGGTCCCACTGTTTCCAATGTACTCCTTTGTGCTGGTCGTTCGTCTTCCACTAGAAATCAGCAATTTTCTTCTCAATGGCCCGACATATGGAGAGCGGAATTTTAAAAACTGACATAACATACTGCGGAATCGCTTGTACTACTGCCTTGATTAACACTTCTTTCCCTGCCCTCGACATCAGATTTTCTTTCCAGCCCTCTAATTTTTTGTTCACTCTAGCAATGATCCAAGCAAACATCTCCTTTTTTGACCGGCCCCAATCCGATGGAATACCCAGGTACTTCCCGCATTTTTCAACTTCGGCAACTCTCATCTCATGTGTTAAGCTATGCTTCAGAGTTAGTGGGCAGTCTTTGCTAAAAAACATACCCGATTTGTTTAGATTAATGGTTTGCTCCAATGCATAACAGTATTGGTTCAGGACAGCAGCCAAGTTCTGGCATTCTGTGATTTTTCCATCCATGAATAATATAAGGTCATCCGCGAACATGAGGTGGGATAGAGTGGGACATGCCCTGTTTAATCTGATTCCATTTATACTGCCTTCTTCCACTGCTTTGTGCATCAAGTAGGATAGAGAGTTTGCTGCTAGGATAAAAAAATAGGGGGATAATGGGTCTCCTTGGCGAATTCCTCGAGAAGGGTTAAAAAATGGTAGAAGCTGCCCATTAATTTTCACACTGTAGGACACAGTAGTCACACATTTCATGACCAGCGCCACCCAGGTGACACTGAATCCCATCTTTAACATACAAGCCTCTAAGAAATCCCACTCTACTCGGTCATAAGCCTTTTTCATGTCCAGTTTTAGAATCGCCTAAAATTTCCATTTTCTCTTCCTTGTTCGAATCTAGTGTAGCACCTCTTGTACTAACAGTATGTTGTCCTGAATCAGTCTCCCTTGTACAAACGCACTTTGTTCCACAGTTATCAATTGAGGGAGATATGGTTTTAGTCTGTTTGCCATCACCTTTGAAATGATCTTATAAGTGAAATTACACAAACTGATGGAGCGAAACTGATCTAGTTGTTCTGGACTCTGGACTTTCGGTACCAAGGTAATAACTATCTTGTTCAGTTCTGGATTTAAAGTACCCGACCTCCAAAACTTCTCAATTTCAGCATAAACATCATGGTTGACATCACTCCAATGATGCTGAAAAAAGAGTCCATTCATTCCATCTCGGACCGGGGGCTTTTAATGCTCCCAGTTGGAAGGTAGCCTCCTTAATCTCTTCCATGGTAACATCCCTTGTCAGTGCTTGGTTCATTTCCTCCGATACTAGACACGGAAGTTGGTCTAGTACCGGCTGAATATTTCGGTGCCCCACTGACGTGTATAAATCCTTGAAGAACATAGCTGCCATTTGTTTAATCTGATTTTGGTCCCGTGTCCATTCACCACTTGGAGTTTTCAGCATTTTTATGTGATTCCTTTGTCTTTTTTGTATTGTGGTAGCATGGAAGAATTTAGTATTTCTGTCTCCCCATTTTAACCATTGTATACGGGACCGCATCCCCCAATAAATCTCCTCTTGACACCATAGTCGTTCAATCTCACTTTTCAACCTTTGAACCCTCTGTTTGTCGTGATCCACTGCTAGATTATTAACTAGCTGTTGCAGTTCTTCCTTTAAAGACTGAATGGTGTTGTGGGCATTGGAAAATTTTCTCTTACTCCAAATATGAAGTTTTGTTGCAACTTTTTTGAGTTTGTAGCTAAGACCTCCCTCCTCTACATCTTGCTCCAGCCATGATTCCTTCATTACATGCTCATACTCCTCATCCTCTATCCAATACGCTTCAAATTTATATTCTTTCCTTCTTTTTTCCCCTTGAGGGTGCAAATCCAGTAATAGGGGGCTATGATCTGAACCCACCGCAGGTAAGGCAAACACCTCTGCCTCAGGAAACTCCACCCTCCACTCTATATTGCTCAAGACTCTATCCAGTTTTTCCTTTACATGCTCCTCCCCCTCTCTATTGTTTGTCTAGGTGTAAGCGCACCTTTTGCTCTCAAGATTCATTAGTCCACTTGTGTCAAGGAAGTCTTGGAATGCTTTCATTCTATAGTTTTCAGCAACTCTTTTGCCCACTTTTTCCCATACATACAATACCTCATTAAAATCCCCAAGGCATACCCAGGGGCCATGATGAGGAGATTGAGTTGTGGATATATCAGCCCATAATTTTATTATTTCCTGGAAATCAGTGGGTGCATAAACGCAGGACACTCTCATCATATTGTTCGTCTCCCTATCTGTGCAAGTTGTGTGTATACAATGCATAGAGCTTGATTTGATCGAGAGGGTTACCTACTCATTCCAAAAGATAGCTAATCCCCCAGTAATGCCTCTTGGGTTCACTATAAAACCGTGTTGAAACTTTAGTCTGTGTTGTAGTCTCTTACTAACTTCCTCCTTGTTCTTGGTTTCCATTAGAAATAAAACAGCAGGCTTCTCTTGAGCCACTAGGGCTCTAATGGCCTAGATTGTCAGGGGGGAGCCCAGCCCCTGACAATTCTAGCTTAAGAGCTTCATTTGTAACTTTGTGGCTTATTAGGGTTAGCCACCAAAGCCCATCCTCTTGTTTCTTCCTCCGTAAGCACAGGGGTTTCCAGTAATGTGGTATCATCAAAACCTTGCTTACTCATCCCTTGTGGTGTATAAGGGGAGTATCACTTTAGTTTTGTCTAAGCAGCATGCTTAGGGCCATTTCCTCTTTTTTCGGCAGCACTCCTCTCCACATAAGTGGTGTTTGTTGGGTGTTCTTTGGAAGGGGTTTCCCTTTCTAGATCAATTTGAACTCCCGCTATTGTGTTCCATTGCATATCTTCTTGAGGGACTTCCTTTCTTTTACCTTTGTCCCTCTGGTTAGTTGGGGCGAGGCAGACCTCCTGTGGTGTTTCATATACAACCAACTCTCCCGTATTAGTAGGTGTTTTCGGGGAAGTCATTTCCTCAACTAGTTCCTCCATTGATTGCCCATAGTAGACATCCCAGAACGGGCTGGACTCGTTGGCTTCAACTTTCAGCCACGACCCGAACATCATATCTTTCTTGTCTAGGAACCGATCTTCCTGATATGGAATTTCCCCACAACTCTGAGCATAGTGCCCTAATCTTCCACAAGAGTAGCAATAGTGAGGGAGACGTTCATACCGGAAATCCAGCCATATTTTCTTGCCCTTATTGCTGAAAAGCACTCCTGGTTTCAGAGGTATGTTCAAATTCATTTCTACTCGCGCTTTCCCTATTTTATAGGGCACATACCCTTTTGCCTCAATTTTCACCTCGTTCACTTGCCCTATTTCCTCTGCAATATGTACTATTACTTCTTCTGATATCCATTCTGCAGGTAGACCATGAATATGGATCCAGAAGCTACATGTATCAAATTTATAGCATGCAGGGGGAGTATTTGGTTGCCACGGCTTCAGCAACAACATATGGCTTGAAAATGACCAAGGTCCTATTGTAACTATCCTTTCTTTATCCTTTTCTGATGCAAATCTAACAGCAAATATTCCAGGGGCTAGTAGGTTCATGTCAACATTTTCAAGTTTCCAAACCCTTCGCATTGTATTTTGAAAAGCTTGGAAGTTGATTTTTGGGTTATGGTAGAGGTGCCCTATGAGTGTTTGTTGACATTCTCTTACCTTACTTGCTGAGATTACATCATCCACTGCTGTGATTGTTTGATGGGACCACAATTTCCCTAGCCGTTTGCATAGCATTGCAAGTTTGACTTCCTCCTCTTCTGTGTTCTCCATTGCAGCTCTTGGGTGAATGTATGCTGATTGGGTTGGGAAGGAGGTGGGGTTAATGGAGAGGGGGATGACGATGGGAGAAGGGCGGGAGGTGGGTTGATGGGTGCGGTCTTAGGAGGGGATACGGGGGTGAGTGGAGGAGGCGTGGGATTCCTTCATTGCTACCTGGGATTGGAGGAGATGGTGCGGTACAAAGCTGGGGAGTGGGTGGTGTTGATGGGTTTCTGTTCAGGGGAGAGATGGGGTTGGGTTATGGGTTAATGTTGAAGGAGATGGTGCGATACAAACCTGGGAAATGGAATCCTCCATTACTGGATGGGTTGAAGAAGACCTTAGGGTTTTGGATTTGGGGGGCTACCACCAGAGGTAGAGGGAGCTCTTCAAGAGAAGAGAGTGTCTTTTTTAAGGGCAAGATGAGAGCGAACCTTCAGCCAGGTCACAACAGAAGAGAGTTACCCTACAATTGCGGTCCAGTCAAAGAAGGAGATCAGCCTAGCGTCTTCGACCGGGTTACGGATCATTCCTCCTGCGGTCTTCTGCCTTCCAATTTGAAGTATTCACGTGAGAGTCCTCTTCGATTAAATAAATCCTTTTGTCCACCTAATTAATATTTTTGTACGTCCAATGTTGAAAGTACATGCAAAAATGGCTTATGGTGCTAACAATATAAGCTGACTATGTTTCGAGGAGAAAGAGAATAAGCGATAAGCAGCCCTTGATAGGGGGACATGGTATACATTATTCTTAAAATAAAGAAGTTGGATATACCAACCCGAATGACATAGGGCAAATCTGTAACTGAGGTGGACAATAGTAATTTTAGGAAGAAAAGATGCTACGGCAAAGGAAAGTCTCGGTGGGCAACTGTTAAAGGATTCTTTTACTGAATCGCATCGGATCTATGTGGTCAATACTTTACACATCTCTACATAATCAGGTCTCTAAGTTCGCGCCTTCGATTATAAAATATTATATATATTACATGGATATAATGATATTAAAAGGATTCTATGTAAAATACAAAACCGGATTAGAATGAACTTTCTTCTCCATTAATGGTATGAAATTTCGAATGTAGTTATCAAAATAAAAGCCATATGCATGTCCATGTCTTAACCCAGCTTAGAGTATAATATTTTTGCACCATCATTGATTCATTTTACCAGATAGAAGTTGTTAATGTTATCGAGCCTTGCTTGTTAAGCCTTCACTACCGATTACTCGCCCAAATCCAAAAGTTCAACAGATGAAATTCTTCTTTGTTGTCCTGGCAATAGATTTGAAGTCTAAAAAAGTGGTCATTTCGAGACCCACGTTGTGAATCGTCGGCAATGTCTCGCGCATAACCAGTCCTTATTAAGTAATTTCTTTTGGAAGGAGTCGTCTATAAGAGTTCAGCCATGACTTAACTTTCCTTTTGGTTTCTTCCTGTTCACTAGTGCCATGGCCGTATAAGGCATCTGCCACTTTATTTGCATTTAGACACAGCTCTTATCATGATAGCTTTCGTAACAATGTTTTGATCTCAACCACCCAAAAGTTTGACTCAAGAATTGCATGTGAAGTCTTCCTAATTTTTAAAAACACACCAACTTCCAAAAGCAGAAAACTTCGGGAGAGGAACACAGAAAAATTAGGCGTTGGCACAGATGATTCCATTGATTAAGAAAGAGGAATTTACCCGGAAGAGACTATGTTGGGTTTGGTTCAACTCTAGAATTAGGTTTTGGGTGTAATGCAAATACTGAAATTCAAAACCCTTTAGTAAAATGCAAATTACATTTGATAACTTTTTGCAAAACAACTTTAAATTCAAGTAGTATTTGGCGAAAAAACTTTTGCAAGAGGCTTTGGCTCAATTTTTTTATTATAAATAACTCAAACCTTTCACTGTAGTGGCAAAGGGCTCAGGTTGCCGATGAGCCAAATCTGGCATTGGTGGTCATTGATTGAGGTTGTTCGAGGTTAAGTAATCCTAGCAAGGGTCATGCGACCCTAGCGAGGGCCACTTGAGTCTCATGACCCTATGTGAGGGCCACTTGAGGTCCTACAACCCTCGGCAAGGGTTGTCTGATCCATTGGCCACTACTTGGGTCAAGCAAACCCTCACCGGCCCTTGGGTCAAGCAAACATGTAACATGCATAGCAAATTGAAATGAAAACTTTCTTCTCTATCAATGGCTTGAAATCTCACATGTAGTTATCAAAATAAAAATCATATACATACAAGTGTCTCAACCTGGCTTTGAATATAATACTTTTGACACCATGAGTTTAAGATATAAGTCATTGATCTTTTCGAGCCTTGCTTATGAGAGTTAAGCTCTCACTGCCGGTTAATTGCCTGAATCCAAAGGTTCAACGGATGAAATTCTTCTTCATAATCCTAGCGATAGATTCAAAGTAACAAAAATTTCTCATTTCGATTTTTCTTTTCTTTTTCTCCTTTTAAACTCTGCGATACCCTTGTTTCCCAGTAGTGAGTTGTTGATATATCATGCATAGAAGGAGTCATCTATGAAAGTTAACCCATGATGGGCACTTTCCTTTTGGTTTCTTGCTATGTACTACAATTCCATGGTCGTATAAGGCATCTACTACTTTAATTGCATTCAAACACAGCTCTTGTCATGATATCTTTTGCATCGATGCTTTCATCTCAACCACCCATAAATTTGATAAATGAAATTCCTCTTGTTATCCTAACGATAGATTTAAAATGCATTTTTCTTTTTTCTTTTAAATGTTCTTTGGAAGAAGTCATCTACACGATCCTTTTGGTTTCTTGCTATATATACTATAGTACTACCGTCGTATAAGGCATCTACTACTTTATTTGCATTCAGACACAAATCTTATCATACGCCTTTTGCATCAATGTTTTCATCTCAACCACACAAAAGGCTGACCCAAGTTTTGAATGTGTAGTCTTCCTAATTTTTCAAACACCACCAACTTCCCAAAGGCAGAAAAGTTTGGGAGAGGACCATGGAAAAATTAGGCTTTGCGACGATGGATGATTCCACCGATTAACAAAGAGGAATCTACCCATAAGAGACTATTATAGGGGTACGGACCCCAGGTGTGCCAAAAGTTAGCACAAAGGGACATTTAAGTGCCAAAAATTACGAACGGTACACTTAAATGCCAAAATCGGAGCAAAATGGATCACTTAAGTGCCAACGGCGAGAAAATCCGGCCAAATTGCCACGTGTTCATTTTCCGGCGACTTCATTTGCTGACAAAGCATTTTTTTCAAAATAAAAAAATTCCACGTGGCAATTTTAATAAAAAAAAATTGTCCACGTCAAATTCTAAAGTCTCCCCTCCCCCTGTTTTTTTTTTTTTTTTATTAATCAATTTTATAATAACTTATTTTTAAATTTTTTAGTATTATTTAATTAATAATTCTAAAAATCCACGTCGCCGCAAAAACGACGTTGTTTTGCGCTGATTTTTCATCGTTTCAATTTCCGGCGAGTCACGTAGGCAAAAAAATTAATAAAAAATTGCAATGTAGGATTTCCGGCAGGGTTCCGATGACTTGGCACTTAAGTAATCCATTTTTTAGAAAAGTGGCACTTAAGTGTACCGTTTGAAGTTTTGGCACTTAAATGTCTCTCGGTGCCAACTTTTGGCACTCCCGCTATACTTTTCCCGACTATTATATGTATAATTAACCAATGCTCCACTATTGATCCAACATTGATCGTAGCACCTAGGCAGCAGACATGCAATCAATGCAGTCCATCAGCTGAAATTCCAAAACAGCACCTGTGCAAGCCAAATCAAGATCATCCACCAAGGGTGTCAAAATGAAACCAAAAATCGAAATTAAATTGAATCACAATTTCGTGCGGTTTTAGTTCAAGTAATGAAAAAATAACTGGTATTTTTCCAGTTTGGATTATTTATGTTTGATTCGGTTAATTGAGCCGAACCGAAATTCTTTACAAAAATTAAATGTCCAATGTAAAATCTCTTTCTTTCTCACATTTTATTCAATTCGGTTCCAATAAGCAAGACAAAAACTCATAAGCTAAACCGAACTAGGTTTTTAGTTCGATTTGTATTCGGTTTGGATTGCAATTCGGTTCGGTTTAGTTGATCACCTTATCAATTCAGGTTGGAAATTTCATTGGAACCGAACCATTGATATCCCTATCCACCGTAGGCCCAGCTCAAGAAAACTGTCATGGAGGGAGAAAGTTGGGCGAGAGAGAGAGAGAGAGAATGTTGGTTTTAATGTGAATTCGTCATCAATTAGCGATGCCTAAAATGAGGAGACGGAGGGCTCATCTAGGGACAACGACCGCGATGGCAAGGTGGTCCATCGCAGCGGCTGCGATTCGATGTTTTAAATGCGGTAAAGTCCAGCGCACTACATCGTCTGCAATGTTCTAAGTAATCCCGTAGGGCCGAAAGGAAGCACGCCTTGTGGGCACCACTTTGCAATTCAAATCCACAGAACTTTCAACTCTAGTATCAACAACCATATGATGAGAGGATTGCAATTGCACCACGAAATCTTAAATTTTATGCATGAGATGCAATTGAGACCCAAAATTTTCAATCAATTAATCCCAAACTCTTATAAAAAAAAAATTACAATTAAATCCCAAACTTTTCATCTATTCAATTAAGAGCTTTCCTTTCGACTATGTGAGAGATACATCATTCATTTCTTTGTCCATTGGCTATAGTTTATAAGTCCAAAAATGTTGTTTTAAAGTACGTTTAAAATATTGGTACAAAAAATGTCGATTTTCCTCTTGCTATTCCTTTGGGAACGTGCATGCAATTGGGAGCTTCAATCGTGAGACAATTTCGGCATATTGAGGGTGAATTCGAAGTGATATGGGAATAATCCAGAAGCTAAATTGACTGTATTTTTGGATATCATGGCAGAGTCAGGACATTGTTTTCGTCTATTTCGGAGGGAACAATGACATTGTCTAATCAATAAGCTGATTGTGACCAGTAAAAACCTTCATGCCAAAGGACGAGGTGTGTTTTCGTCTGGGGGTAAAGGGATGTGAATTAGTTTATGATTCATTGCACTTCTGGAAATCCTAGTTCATCTTTAGGCGCAATATGAGGAGCATTTGTATCTGGGGTCGGATCAATCTGATATGATGTTAGAGGTGCTAAGCGGAGATCAAGCTAGGAGGGATACATGTGTGCTTCTCAATGAGGCATGAGCCCAACTAAGGCTTTCTCTTATCCTAACCTAGCCCATTGTAACCGTGAAGTAAATCAAGTGGCGAATTGGATTGCTAAAGCCTAAAGATAAAATATTGTTTCTCCAAATTAGAGGCGATCGGTTTCAAGGTGGGTAGGTTCCAAAATTAGAATTTGGAACATATCCTATTATAACGGGTTCCCAATTTTTGGACCTCGAAACTTACCTTATTTGCTCAGAATAAGTTATGGACCCTACTTTGTTTTTCAGTCCAATTCCAAGGTCTAACTGAGAACCTTTTTTTTGTTCCTTTTTTATTCATTATTTACAATAAAATCATATGAAACTATGAGTAATAAAACCATTCAAAGTAAAAAATAAACAATGGAAATCCCCATTCGTCAAAATAACAATCTATCATATGAATATATAGTCACATACAATTATAAACAATAAAATATTCAAACACTTAACATAAAAACATAAACTATAAAACTCCATTCTTCATTCATCTATAAAAATTTAGTGAAAAAGGAAAGACTGGCAAGAAGCTCCGAGGATGAAGGACAAATGAGCGTTGAGGTTAGAATTTAGGGGACAGACAAATTAGGGTCTTAGCTTTTTAGCTTATAAAATTGGATCCAAAACTAGTTCCAAAATAGGGTGTTCTAGTCCAGCTCCCAAGTGAGTATTTACTCAAAACCTGTTCCTAGATCGGACTAGTTCCAAAAATTTGGAATCTGTTTTCGAATTGGTTCTAAAAATTTGGAACCTATTCTTAAACTAGTTCCAATTAGACCTGTTTTTCGAGTGATATGATCTGGTTCCTGAGTAAACCGGTTTGGTTGCACAATCCTACTCCATATTGGGTTTCCTACCCCCTTTCTGAAGTCCTTTGGACTCTCATTCGTTTAGAAGCTTCTTTAATATATGCTCAAACTTAAACACTTCGAAAGATAAATATATCTTTATGACAGAAAAAAAAAAAAACAAAATACTTTATGATTAGGTTCTTACTCCCACTACATTGAAATAAAAAGTAATACATAATTGACGCAGTTAGTTGTGACATCAAGAGATTTCCAATCTAAAATCTAAAGGTCATTTATATAAATTTAACCAACTGCATGCAAACCGCTCTATATTAGGATCCCATGCAAAAGCACTGAACTAAACTAGTTTACGAGGAAATTTGTAGGAGTGTTCTATGGGTCTTCAGGTGGAAGAGTCTCGATGCTCGTGTTCCTAGATTATCAAAAAGAACTTAAGTGCGCCCTCCATATGGAAAACTTATACTGTCCCTCTAATATATATTTTTTTAACCAACAATTACTTGGCTTAGATGGCAACGGAGTTTATTTTTCTTCTTTTGGCTTTGCGTTCAAAATATCTTGAGAGTACTTCAAGATTAAAATCATGAATGCACTAGGCCAAAACAAGGGAGTGTCACCTTAAAATCATTTATAGAGGTGGATTGAGAAACATGAAAATTAATCCGGCTAACATGGGGTAGTGCGCCCTTAAGATGATCATTCAAAGAGGTGGACTCAAAAACGCGAAAATTAATCCAGACATCATCTGACTGCTACCCAAATAAAAAGGAGTTTTCAAGCCTCCCTTCTCTCTCTCACTTTATATATATATATATAGTCAAGGTCAACGAACCAGTTTGAAATGTAGGCTTTGGGCAGAACCTTTTTCGACTTTCAAATTGAATCTCGCCACATCAATATTTTGATCTTCCTTGGACTTCAAGCCTTTGGTTGGTGACCGATTTTTTTTTCCTTAACTTATTCGTCAAGTTTACGTAGTCAATGCGAATGTGGTAATGGATGACCGCATGACCAGAAGAACGAGGGCATTTGTTATTTCGAGTAGTTTGTTGGGTACTCTTCGCGGAAACTGGATTTGCCCTCTTGAGTCAATGAATAGAAAAATCATATTGACTATGGTAATAGATGAAAGATTGTGTTTGTGTTCCCAAAAGGTCTAATATGTTATAGGATGGTGACCAGATGACGAAATTTTGAAAAGTATAATCGGTTCAAACTATAACATGACAAACTAATATCAAAAATTGAACTTGAGATCTTTTACTGCAATGCCATAATGGCAATTGACATACTAAAGTGGATGCTCACGCGAGTCTTCCGAATCTTCAATACCCATTTATTTTACTACTTTAATATATTAGAGAATGATGGACATTCTACTTAATATCATAAAATATGGACAATCAAACGCAACATGGGCCACTGAGATTTGAAAGTTTGAACTATAGCTGTTGGACTACATGATATTTCATAGAGAAGTTTCTGAGGGAAAACATGTATTTAAGATCCCCTCAAGTCATGGAACTTTAGGTTCCTCCACGTAAAGACTAATAATAAAAAGAACAAAATCTTCTAATTTATTTTTTATTATTTTTTCTTTTTGGCTTTTCAGCCATGAACAATAATTCTAACATCATATCGCACATAGAGTTGAACTCAACATTGCCTCCATCATTGCAATCACCACGACCTTACCGACCCTTTGTCTCTGGCCGCCATTACTACCATCGATATGGCAGCCTTCATGTACTTGATCCAAGAGTAACTAAAACAAGTAAGATGAGTTTGAGACATCTGTAAACTTGGGCTGCAGGGGGCATGATTGACTCACTTTTCTATCCTTTTGATTTATCAGTAACTTCTCATTATGGTAACACATTCAATTGCAGTGGCAGCCTATGCATGGCTCCTTCAATTTTCATTTACACCTTGATTGTAGAAAAGCCACACCATCTCTCTAGTAGTAGACACTTCTTCGTTTTGAAAGAAGCCGACCTCAAAGGAACTTATCCCGACGTGGCCTACAAGATAAAGAGTTGGAGGGTCACGATGTTTTTAAAGGCAAGATGAGAGCGAACCTTCAGCCAGGTCACAACAGAAGAGAGTTACCCTACAATTGCGGTCCAGTCAAAGAAGGAGATCAACCTAGCGTCTTCGACCGGGTTACGGATCATTCCTCCTGCGGTCTTCTGCCTTCCAATTTGAAGTATTCACGTGAGAGTCCTCTTCGATTAAATAAATCCTTTTGTCCACCTAATTAATATTTTTGTACGTCCAATGTTGAAAGTACATGCAAAAATGGCTTATGGTGCTAACAATATAAGCTGACTATTCATGTTTCGAGGAGAAAGAGAATAAGCGATAAGCAGCCCTTGATAGGGGGACATGGAATACATTATTCTTAAAATAAAGAAGTTGGATATACCAACCCGAATGACATAGGGCAAATCTGTAACTGAGGTGGACAATAGTAATTTTAGGAAGAAAATATGCTACGGCAAAGGAAAGTCTCCGTGGGCAACTGTTAAAGGATTCTTTTACTGAATTGCATCGGATCTATGTGGTCAATACTTTACACATATCTACGTAATCAGGTCTCTAAGTTCGCGCCTTCGATTATAAAATATTATGTATATTACATGGATATAATGATATTAAAAGGATTCTATGTAAAATACAAAACCGGATTAGAATGAACTTTCTTCTCCATTAATGGTATGAAATTTCGAATGTAGTTATCAAAATAAAAGCCATATGCATGTCCATGTCTTAACCCGGCTTAGAGTATAATATTTTGCACCATCATTTTACCAGATAGAAGTTGTTAATGTTATCGAGCCTTGCTTGTTAAGCCTTCACTACCGATTAGTCGCCCAAATCCAAAAGTTCAACAGATGAAATTCGTCTTTGTTGTCCTGGCAATAGATTTGAAGTCTAAAAAATGGTCATTTCGAGACCCACGTTCAGTAGTGAATCGTCGGCAATGTTGCGCATAACCAATCCTTATTAAATATTTTCTTTTCGGAAGGAGTCGTCTATAAGAGTTCAGCCATGACTTAACTTTCCTTTTGGTTTCTTCCTGTTCACTAGTGCCATGGCCGTATAAGGCATCTGCCACTTTATTTGCATTTAGACACAGCTCTTATCATGATATCTTTCGTAACAATGTTTTGATCTCAACCACCCAAAAGTTTGACTCAAGAATTGCATGTGAAGTCTTCCTAATTTTTAAAAAACACACCAACTTCCCAAAAGCAGAAAACTTCGGGAGAGGAACGCAGAAAAATTAGGCGTTGGCACAGATGATTCCATTGATTAAGAAAGAGATATTTACCCGGAAGAGATTATGATGGGTTTGGTTCAACTCTAGAATTAGGTTTTGGGTGCAATGCAAATACTGAAATTCAAAACCCTTTAGTAAAATGCAAATTACATTTGATAACTTTTTGCAAAACGACTTTAAATTCAAGTAGTATTTGAAGAAAAAACTTTTGCAAGAGGCTTTGGCTCAATTTTTTTATTATAAATAACTCAAACCTTTCACTATAGCTGGCAGAGGGCTCAGGCTGCCGATGAGCCAGATCTGGCATTGGTGGTCATTGATTGAGGTTTTTCGAGGTCTAGTAATCCTAGCAAGGGTCATGCGACCCTAGCGAGGGCCACTTGAGTCTCATGACCCTATGTGAGGGCCACTTGAGGTCCCACAACCCTCAGCAAGGGTTGTCTGATCCATTGACCACTACTTGGGTCAAGCAAACACTCACCGGCCCTTGGGTCAAGCAAACATGTAACATGCATAGCAAATTGAAATGAAAACTTTCTTCTCTATCAATGGCTTGAAATCTCACATGTAGTTATCAAAATAAAAATCATATACATATAAGTGTCTTAACCTGGCTTTGAATATAATACTTTTGACACCATGAATTTAAGATATAAGCCATTGATCGTTTCGAGCCTTGCTTATGAGAGTTAAGCTCTCACTGCCAGTTAATTGCCTGAATCCAAAAGTGCAACATATGAAATTCTTCTTCATAATCCTAGTGATAGATTCAAAGTAACAAAAATTTCTCATTTCGATTTTTCTTTTCTGTTTCTCCTTTTAAACTTTGCGATACCCTTGTTTCCCAGTAGTGAGTTGTTGATATATCGCGCGTAGAAGGAGTCATCTATGAAAGTTAACCCATGATGGGCACTTTCCTTTTGGTTTCTTGCTATGTACTACAATTCCACGGTCGTATAAGGCATCTACTACTTTATTTGCATTCAAACACAGCTCTTGTCATGATATCTTTTGCATCGATGCTTTCATCTCAACCACCCATAAATATGATAAATGAAATTCCTCTCGTTATCCTAACGATAGATTTAAAATGTATTTTTTCTTTTTTTCTTTTAAATGTTCTTTGGAAGAAGTCATCTACACGATCCTTTTGTTTTCTTACTATATATACTATAGTACTACCGTCATATAAGGCATCTACTACTTTATTTGCATTCGGACACAGATCTTATCATACGCCTTTTGCATCAATGTTTTCATCTCAACCACACAAAAGGCTGACCCAAGTTTTGAATGTGTAGTCTTCCTAATTTTTCAAACACCACCAACTTCCCAAAGGCAGAAAAGTTTGGGAGAGGACCATGGAAAAATTAGGCTTTGCTACGATGGATGATTCCACCGATTAACAAAGAGGAATCTACCCGGGAGAGACTATTATATGTATAATTAACCAATGCTCCACTATCGATCCAACATTGATCGTAGCACCTAGGCAGCAGACATGCAATCAATGCAGTCCATCAGCTGAAATTCCAAAACAGCACCTATGCAAGCCAAATCAAGATCATCCACCAAGGGTGTCAGAATGAAACCAAAAATCGAAATCGAATCGAATCAAAATTTCGTGCGGTTTTAATTCAAATAATGAAAAAATAACTGGTATTTTTCCAGTTTGGATTATTTTGGTTTGATTTGGTTAATTGAGCCGAACCGAAATTCTTAACAAAAATTAAATATCCAATTTAAAATCTCTCTTCTTTCTCAAATTTTATTCAATTCAGTTCCAATAAGCAAGACAAAAACTCATAAGCTAAACCGAACTAGGTTTTTGGGTCGCAATTCAGTTTGGTTCAGTTGATTACCTTATCAATTCAGGTTGGAAATTTCAGAGAGAGAGAGAGAGAATGTTGGTTTTGATGTGAATTCGTCATCAATTAGCGATGGCTAAAATGAGGAGAGGAGGGCTCATCTAGGGACAACGACCGCGATGGCGAAGGTGGTCCATCGCAGCGGCTGCGACTCAATGTTTTAATTTAAATACCGAACTGAAAACCGAAATTGGATATTTAATTTTTAAAACCGAAAACCGAATCGAAAAACGAACCGAAATATAAAACCGAACCGAAAACCGAACCGAAATATAAAAGTTTTAAATTTTAAAACCGAAAACCGCATTTAAAAGTTTTAAATTCTAATCCCGTAGGGCATCGTCCACTTGTCAATCGTGGCGGATTAGAGAATCGACCTTCTTCCAGAGGGCTTCATCTTGAAGACTTTTTAATATCTACATGGTCAGCCAAGATTGTTGACTTTTCCAACGTTCTTGAAGGGAAGGATATATATATGAATGGCCTATGGAGTTTTCAAAATTCTTTCTTGTCATGGAAAGGAATTCCAAGATAGGTTCGCACTGAATAGGAAAAAAAAAAAAAAAGAAATTTGGTGAGGAAAAAAATATGTAAGAAAATCTAATATTTAAAAGGATATATGATAAGAAATACCCTATTGTAGGAGACCCAGAGTCTGTATAGAAGTATTTATAAATAATGAAATTGCCCAAATCGACTGCAAGGAAGCAAACCTTGTGGGCACAACTTTGCAATTCAAATTCACAGAACTTTCAACTCTTGTATCAACTACCATCTAATGAGAGGATTGCAATTGCACCACGAAATCTTAAATTTTATGCATGAGATGCAATCAAGACCCGAAATTTTCAATCAATTAATCCCAAACTCTTATAAAAAAAATTGCAATTAAATCCCAAACTTTTCATCTATTCAATTAAGAGCTTCCTTCAGAAACGGCTATGTCTTCCGTGGACAACAGCTAAACCCAGCGCTAATCGTCTTCTCGGCGATAGCCACACATGACAGCACTGCAACATCCCGGACCCGAAGCAGCAGGAAAACAGATCAGAGATCTAACAGCTCCGAAAAATGGAAACCCCCCGCCCGCGGAGCGATTAAATGGAACGTTGACGGAGCTTACCTCAGTGAGACGGGTGAAGCAGCGGTTGCCGGAGTATGCCGAGACCATGCCGGGACCCTGGTCGCGGGTTTCGCTCGGACTGTCCGGGTGGAAGAGTCGATCCAAGCCGAAGCGCTGGCTTTGCTTGAAACCCTAAAGACTATGGCACAAGAGAACGCAGCAGAAAGGGAATCGTGTGGCTGGGAAGTGGAATCTGATCAACTGGAACTGGTTCAACTGATAAGTTGTTCTACAGATCGAGCGAACGGGGAGAAACTTTCTGCAGATCAGCTCCATGGGCCAAGCTGCCCAGAACGTCAGATCAGCTGGGCCGTCCGTGGAATCATCACTGAAGCCCATCAACTCTTGCACGAAATCGGACCCATCAGCATAACCCACTGCAGACGAGAGGCCAATCGTGCAGCCGATTGGGTCGCAAAAGCCCAACGAACCAAAATCCTACCGGACAACTGGGTCCAATGCCCCCCTCTGAGTTTATTAGATATCTTATGCACGGATGTAATCCATCTTACCACTACTTAATGAAAGTCTCAGTCATTTTCGACCAAAAAAAATAAAAAAAATAAAAAATTAAGAGCTTCCTTTCAACTCTGTGAGAGATACGTCATTCATTTCTTTGTCCATTGGGTATAGTTTATAAGTCCAAAGATGTTGTTTTAAAGTACGTTAAAAATATTGATACAAAAAATGTCGATTTTTCCTCTTGCTATTCCTTTGGGAACGGGCATGCAATTGGGAGCTTCAATCGTGAGACAATTCCGGCATATTGGGGGTGAATTCGAAGTGATATGGGAATAATCCAGAAGCTAAATTGACTGTAATTTTAGATATCATGGCAGAGTCAAGACATTGTTTTCGTCTATTTCGGAGGGAACTGTTGGTAGTTTGTTTGGAAAACAAACTGAGAGGTGCCTTGTCCCACATTAAAAGATGTGATTGCACACGTGGACAAGATTTGGCATTAACCAATAATCATTTATTTTATTTATTGAAAAAATTCGGATTTATTTTTATAAAAATTAACCATAATGTCATATTGAAACAAGATGCGATTTGTTTATGAAGAAGTTATGGTTATTTATTATTTATTATTTATTTATTTCGAATTTTCTATATGTGTCTTTTCAAGACGGCTTTTGGAAATTATACTGGTTCAGTTTGCAACTTTCCCGAAGGGTTATATTGATTCATTTTGTAACTTCTTTTGAAAAGTTACGTTTGTTCGTTGTGTAACTTCTTTCGAAAATGTGCCTATGTTTCTATATATATATGTAAGTTTTAAAAAAACCTAGGATTACAATTTTTCGAGTCATCTTCCCAAAACTGCAGTCAAGATTTTCTATTATTTCCTAGAGAAATCCTGGAGAAATATTAGAATTGCTATCTAGTATTCTCATTTGAGACTTTGTTGTATTCTGGAGGAAATTTGCCGATGACCATTAGCAACTTTGTGGGGCAAATAAATCCTTAAAGAAAGTGATGTAAAACCTCAAAATCCATTGCGATTGCTCTATTGATTCGAACACACATTGACTTCATTGTTCCACCCAAGTACAAAGACGATTTCCCCAACAATTTTAAGGATTTATTTTTGCAACAATGGAGTCAGAATCATTCAAAGTCTATTTTTGTCCAAGGCATTCCTTCTGCTTTGCTGCCATGAATTTTGCTCGAATCTGTCCGCAAAAGCACGCTCTTCTTTTGCCGTCAAAATCAGCCACTGGACGCTAGTGATTTATCATCACCCACCATTGATATTTGTTACGCACAAAATGGTGTGGCATCACTGCTGGGGATGAAGGATATTATGCAAACTGAGGATGGCATTAAGGATGTTATAAAGTCTTCTGGTGCCGTTGATGGGAGTCCCGACTCCAAGAGAAGATGACGATTCGTAGATTCTGTTGGATTTCCTTCGCTTTGCGTCCGGGCAAAAGAATCATGGTGAAACTAGACCGCGCAAACGAAAGAGGTGAAGATGCAGGCGCAGACATTCACTATGTGAAATGCGCTGACCAGGATGTGGGAATTAGTCGCCAGGATCCAATGGATCATTTTCGGAATATGTAGGGAATGGTTCTTTTACCACATATGAATTGGAGTGCAATGCTGGTTCATCTACGACAACAACAGCGAGGATGATGCAAACGAAGTAATTGAGTGCCCCGCCAACGCCCATTACAACATTTTGAGAAATCTCTCAAATGTTCTTCATTTTCGAGACCCACTTTTAGTCGGTGGTCTTCAGTTGGCCGTCGTTCATCGTGTGCGCCATGAATCAAGGAAGATAAGCTTCTTCACGAGGTTCGTTGACTTGAAATGTGAATTTCCGCAAATGGTTAGTACTTCCTTTCATGTTATTATGGTCCATTTTGCTATCCCATTGCCACGACCGGATATCTTTATTGATTCTATGCGTTTGGTCCATTTGGTATATGGGATAGTCATCTTGCTGGATTGGCATGATAAAATGAGATGTTAGTTTCATGCTTGATTGTTTTATCTTTACTAATTTTTGCCCCGAATTGGTTCTCATTGCTAGAAGCACGTCCTTTTTGGTTGTGCATTCGAGAAATTATAATCGTTTTTGGTTTTTTTCAAGTGTTGGCTTGTCTTGAGGTCAAAATTTAGATACATTCTTTTGTTTTTGTTGTTAACAAATTTGGATGTCGAGACTCCAATCCACGAGATCAAGTGCAAGGAGAAAATGATAGTTCATCAATTGAAAGGGAAGCCGAGGGTTGCCATGTCCCATCTGATACCCGAGAATTGGGGCGGGTATGTGACTCTGCGGGTGACCGAGATTGTGTAGTCTTTTGATTGCTTGAAGTCGCTTCACTTTCAGCGCATGATAGTGGAAGATTCAGACTTGGCATTGCTTGCAAGATCGCAAGGAGCATTCTGCAAGTGCCCAAACTCCACAAGTGCTCTGTTTTCTCGACAGATGAGTTTCTACATGTGGGGCATTTGTGCAGGTAATTTTATTGTCTACGCCCTTCAATAATGAAAGACTTGCAATTGCGGTACCCTGTTAATTTGCTTACAGATTCATGTATGCGTGGTGCATTTACTCAAGAGATTATAGCATTGTATTAATATTGCATTTCACACAGTTCTTATATAATGTTCCATTTAGACCCCAGTGACCCAATTGGTCTAGCATCTTAAGGATGCAAAGTTTTGTTTTGATGCCTCCGAAAATATTCTTGAGGTGGGGGTATCTGAAGGGGACTATGGAACTAATATAATTGGATTCATTGAGACTTAGAAGTATCTAACTTTCATTTTTAAATGAAAGATTTGGGTAAAATAGATACTTTCTAGACATTAAAGTTAAGAACATAGTTGGGGTTACTTTTTGAACCAAAGTAATTATGTGGAAAAGATGTTAAATATTTTAACATCTTAGGTTTCAAAGAAATGAATAACCCATTTGATTCATGATAAAGGGTCTTTAGCGTGAGTGCTATAGGGAATGTGTATGCGATGCACTATATTGACCCGATATTGCTTATTCTATGTGTAAATTGTGTACATCTATTTGTAATCCAAGTAAAGAACATTGGAAAGCCATTACCCGGATTTTTGGTTATTTTAGAGAACTAAAAAATTGAGATTGTTCTAGAATAATTATCTAATTGTATTATGAGGATACATTGATGCTAATTGGATTACAAGTATGAGTGATAAAAAATCCGTTACTGGATGGATTTTCACATTATGTGAATGTATTGTTTCTTGGGCAAGCAAGAAACAAATGTATATAACTCACTTAACTATGGAATTTGAATAATTTCTTTAAAAGTAATTGAGAAAGAGGCTGAATGGATTAGGAATTTGTTATTGGATATTAAAATATGGCATAATCCTATGCCTCTTATTTCTATTCATTGTGATAATCAGGCTACTTTGGCAAGAGCCTATAATACCACCTATAATGGTAAGTCTAGACATATTAACCTAAGGCATAAGTATGTGAGACAATTGATTAAAAATGGTACCATAACAATTGTCTATGTGAGGTCAAGTAAAAAATTTGGCCAATCCTTGTATAAAGGCTTTACCACAAGATGTGATAAAGATGATCTCACAAAAAATAGGGCCAAAACCCTTTAAATAAAATCACCAGTAATGGTAACCCGACCTTTTTCTAGAACATCACTAGTTACAAGATTTAATAGGTAAGAACAAGTTATTGAATGTGATTGTTTCATGCTGACGTAATCCTGATATGAGAAGTCAGTATCGTTTGTTACGTTTTGCAGGTTGAATTGAATTATTAATGAAGTATTGTACAATTTTTTAATGTGTTAATAGTAACAAAAACACACAATAAATACTTCACTTATATGAGCTTAGAAGTGGTGCCACTTCTTACGAAAGTCAAGGGTTGATTTCTAGAGAGCTCATGAAACAGGATCAAGCACATGGCCATAATAGTGCGGAGTAATATAGAACTTCTCGCTGAAACAAGAGGTTAGTATATGTGTGGTATGTCTGTTTCTATCGTTTAAAAGTACAAATTTAAAGCCAAGCTATTTGTCACTTTGATAGAGTTTTGAGATACTTGCACTAAGTAAAGGTTTAACTCGAAAAAGACCTTTATGTATGTATATTAATCTCATGGAAATGTTGGCTGTATTTTTTTTTGTTTTATTTATGTTTTGTTTTACAAACAAAAGTGGAGGATTGTTGATAGTTTGTTTGTAAAACAAACTGAGAGATGTGTTGTCTCACATTAAAAAGATGTGATTGCGCACGTAGACGAGATTTGGCACTAACCAATAATCATTTATTTTATTTATTGAAAAAATTCGGATTTATTTTTATAAAAATTAACCATAATGTTATATTGAAATAGTGCGACTGTTCATGAAGAAGTTATGGTTATTTATTATTTATTATTTATTTATTTCGAATTTTCTATACGTGTCTTTTCAAGATGACTTTTGGAAATTATACTTGGTTCGTTTGCAACTTTCCCGAAGGGTTGTATTGATTCATTTTATAACTTCTTTCGAAAATGTGCCTATGTTTATCTATATATAATATATATATGTAAGTTTTGAAAAAACCTAGGATTACAATTTTTCGAGTCCTCTTCCCAAAACTGCAGCCAAGATTTTCTATTGTTTCCTAGAGAGACCCTGGAGAAATATTAGAATTGCCATCTAGTATTCTCATTTGAGACTTTGTTGTATTCTAGAGGAAATTTGCTGATGACCATTAGCAACTTTGTGAAGCAAATAAATCCTTAAAGAAAGTGATATCACGCTTTAAAGTCCGTTGTAATTGCTCTATTGATTCGAACACACATTGATTTCATTGTTTCACCCAAGTATGAAGACGATTTCCCCAACAGGAACAATGACATTGTCTAATTAATAAGCCGATTGTGACCAGTAAAGACCTTCATGCCAAAGGACGAGGTGTGTTTTTGTCTGGGGGTAAAGGGATAAGTTGTGAATTAGTTTATGATCCATTGCACTTCTAGAAATCCTAGTTCCTCTTTAGGCGCAATTTGAGGAGCGTTTAGAGGTGGAGTCAGATCAATCTGATATGATGATAGAGGTGCTAAGCGGAGATTAGGCTAGGAGGGATACATGTGTGCTTCTCAATGAGGCATGAGCCCAACTAAGGCTTTCTCTTATCCTCATCTAGCCCATTGTAACCGTGAAGCAAATCAAGTGGCGAATTGGATCGTTAAAGCCTAAAGATAAAATGTCATTCCTTCAAATTAGGGGTAATCGGTTTTAAGGTGGGTAGGTTCCAAAATTAGAATTTGGAACATATTCTATTATAACAGGTTCTCAATTTTTGGACCTTGGAACCTACCCTATTTGCTCGGAACCGATTCTAGACCCTACTTTGTTTTTTAGTCTAGTTCCAAGGTCTAACTGAGAACCTGTTTTATTTTTTTGTTCCTTTTTTATTAATTTTTTACAATAAAATCATATGAAACTATGAGTAATAAAACCATTCAAAGTAAAAACTAAACAATGGAAATCCCTATTCGCCAAAATAACAATCTACAATATGAATATATAGTCACATACAAATATAAACAATAAAACATCCAAACACGTGACATAAAAACATAAACTATAAAACTCCATTCTTCATTCATCCATAAAATTTAGGGAAAAAGGAAAGACTGGCGAGAATCTCCAAGGATGAAGGATGAATGAGTGTTGAGGTTAGAATTTATGGGACAAACAAATTAGGTCTTAGCTTTTCAGCTTATAAAATTGGATCCAAAACTGGGTCCAAAATAGGGTGATCTAGTCCGGCTCCCAAGTGAGTATTTACTCAGAACTTGTTCCTGGACTGAATTGGTTCCAAAAATTTGAAATATATTCTCGGACTGGTTCTAAAAATTTGGAACCTATTCTTGAACTAGTTCCAATTAGACTTGTTTTTCGGGCGATATGATCCGATTTCTGAGTAGACCGGTTTGGTTGCACAATCCTACTCCATATTGGGTTTCCCACCCCCTTTTTGAAGTCCTTTGGACTCTAGTTTGTTTAGAAGCTTCTTTAATATAAGCTCAAACTTAAACACTTTGAAAGATAAATATATCTTCATGAAAAAAAAAAAAAACTTTATGATTAGGTTCTTACTCCCACTACATTGAAATAAAGTAATACATAATTGATGCGGTTGGTTGTGACATCAAGAGATTTCCAATCTAAAATCTAAAGGTCATCTATTTAAATTTAACCAACTGCATGCAAACCGCTCTATGTCAAGATCCATGCAAAAGCCCTGAACTGAACTAGTTTATGAGGAAATTTGTAGGAGCATTCTTTGGGTCTTCAGGTAGAAGAGTCTCGATGCTCGTGTTCCTAGATTACCAAAAAGAAGTTAAGTGTGCCCTCCATATGGAAAACTTATATTGTCTCTCTAATTTTTTTTTTAACCAACAATTACTTGGCTTAGATGGCAACGGAGTTTATTTTTCTTCTTTTGGTTTTGCGTTCAAAATATCTTGAGAGTACTTCAAGATTAAAATCATGAATGCACTAGGCCAATACAAGGGAGTGTCACCTTAAAATCATTTATAGAGGTGGATTGAGAAACATGAAAATTAATCCGGCTAACATGGGGTAGTGCGCCCTTAAGATGATCATTCAAAGAGGTGGACTCAAAAACGCGAAAATTAATCCAGACATCATCTGACTGCTACCCAAATAAAAAAGGAGTTTTCAAGCCTCCCTTCTCTCTCTCACTTTATATATATATATAGTCAAGGTCAACGAACCAGTTTGAAATGTAGGTTTTGGGCAGAACCTTTTTCGACTTTCAAATTGAATCTCCCCACGTCAATATTTTGAGCTTCCTTGGACTTCAAGCCTTTGGTTGGTGACCCATTTTTTTTTCCTTAACTTATTCGTCAAGTTTACGTAGTCAATGCGAATGTGGTAATGGATGACCGCACGACCAGAAGAACGAGGGCATTTGTTATTTCGAGTGGTTTGTTGGGTACTCTTCGTGGAAACTGGATTTGCCCTCTTGAGTCAATTAATAGAAAAATCATATTGACTATGGTAATAGATGAAAGATTGTGTTTGTGTTCCCAAAAGGTGGCAAAAGTACAGCGGGAGTATCAAAACTTGGCACAAAGGATCACTTAAGTGCCAAAAGTTACAAAAGGTACACTTAAGTGCTACTTTTCAAAAAAATGGATCACTTGAGTGCCAAGTCGTCGAGCTCGCCGGAAATCTTACGTGGCAATTTTTTATTAATATTCTTGCCAACGTGGCTCGCCGAGATCCACCTCGCCTAACCCTCACCCAAAACGACGCTGTTTCCATAGATGGATAAAGCAAAGACCCTAAAATGGCCAAAACGGCGTCGTCTCCCCATTTTCATCTCATATTGCTGACCAAATCCCTAAATCAGCCAAATCCCCCAAGAAGAGCTCAAACCCTAATTTCGATTTGCCCCAAAAATCCCTCAAGCACTCGAATTATTTCAATTAACCCCAGATCCCATCGAAGCGAAGGAGAAGGCAAGCGCGAATTCGTCTATTGTTGTGGGTTACCGAGCGCTGAATACTGGAAATGGAGAGCAGAATTTTAAGCAGCAGCTTGAATTCGTCTCATCGAAGCGACGGAGAAGGCGAGCGCGAACGTTTCTGTTATTGTGGGTTGCCGAGTCCAAGAAGAACATCGTGGACTCGAATAAATCCTGGGAGAAGATTCTATGGATGCGCTAGATATAGAGAAGGGTCGAAGTGCAAATACTTCAAATGGATCGACGCGAAGTTCTCTGACCGAGCGACAGAGGTGATATTAGACCTACTTGATGGGCGGCATCAACCTCCATCTACGTTCGTGGACGACTTGGACGACGTTGACTCAAAGCAAGTTGAAGCATCTTCGGCTAATTATTTGAAGAATGAAGTCTCAAAGCAAGCTGAAGTATCTTCGCTTAATTATTTGTTGAAGAATGAAGTTTCAAGAATGAAAATTGAACGGAAGTGTCATCAAATGTTTATTATAGTGTTGTTTTGTTATATAGCCTACTTAATGATCAAATGTAAAGCACTTGAAGATAAGAAGAAGTTTCTTCAGCTGCCATAGTTGAAAATGAGTTGATAAATGTAATCGTTTTGGATTAAATGTAGACTATTTTATTTGTGTGTGTTGTCCTGTCCATTGATCGGCTTTGAGGGAGGTCAAGAAAAGGGAATGATGAGATGATACACATGTAGTTGGTTTTAGGTTTGCTGCTTGCTGCCATAGGGAGATCTTGTTCTTATTCGCAATGTTAACCTTAACCCAAATGAACCGGAGTTGGTTTAGGTTTGCTGCTTGCCATATCATAGGACAGGCACGAGCTATTACTTAAGTGCCATAAGTTGTATTTAGTGATCACTTTAGTGCTAGTCAAATTAAAGAAAAGATCACTTAAGTGTCAGGTTATTATCGAAAGTGATCATTTAAGTGCCAGTCGGTGCTTAAAAGTGAACACTTAAGTGTCAACTTCTCCGAAAGGTGCACTTAAGTGCGGGTTACCAGCTCTAGCACGAATCGATGCAAGATGTGCGGAATGCACACTTGTATCGTGCTGCACAAACCCCCAAACCACCACTACAAACCCATCACCAACAGGCATAAACCTTCAACACAACCAGCTCTAGTACGACTAGAATATGAACCACCACCACCATCATAGCATGACTGCACCAAGCACCACTGGTGCAAGATGTGCGGTGCAACCCGCACACTTGCACTTGTTGCGGGGGCCTCTTGCATCACCACACGCCCACCACCAATAATCAACAATCATCAGTAGAGCAAGTAAAGCAGAATGTAAATCGAAAATATCAAAAACACAACAACAATATAAGTAGCAAGATCATTCCATTGATATATGATTTCAAGTCTCACCAACATAGTGACAAACCAAAAAAAATAAAAAAAATCATCCACAACAAGTTGTAACAAAACCAGCCCTTCTTATCAATCAATATCAATATGCATAGGCCCCATTGTTTGTGCTCCTTTCGATGGACCTCGATTCATTATCCTTGCACTCTTTCTAATTGGACGTACAACTTCCTCTTCAACTGTCTCTTCATGCACTGATTCAGATGGAGCTGCAATTGTCTCAGGATGAACTGATTTAGATGGAGCTGGTGCTGAGTTGTTGGTCTTTCTTGTTGGCGCAATCGATGTCGTCTTCTTTTTTGGCGCAGCCGATGTTGTCTTCTTTTTTGGTGCAATCGATGTCGTTTTCTTGCATATATGTGCCGTTGATTCTTGAGTAGGGCCTTGAGAAATAAGAACCTCCGAATTTCTCCCGGGCTAAAAAAACACAAGTAAATTATAAGCAAAAGTTCGCACAATTTATTAAATGCAGGCAATAAAACTTACATTAAGAATGACTGTTCCAGTACGGTCATCTGTATAAATGCCATAACCATATTGTCTTAGTCTCTTCCCAATAGCCCCTCTTGTTTGAATTGGAGCATCACGTTCAACATTTTGTGATTTATTATCCCTCTTTTTTGCTTGTGATTTCTTGGGCCCTTCTTTTTCCCTTTAGTTGGCCCTTCATATGGCTCTTCTAATGGCCGTTCAGCTTCGCTTACATTTGGCTCTTCAGGTGCAACAGGGGCTTCTTCAACCAATTGTTCAACTAGGCATCTTCTGGGTGGCCTTCTTGTAGCTAGCCCTTCAGCTAGCCTTTTGGTAGCTAACCCTTCAACTGCCCTTCTTCTAGTTGTCCTTCTCGTATCTAGTCTTTCAACTTCACCGACACCTTCACCTAGCCCATGTGGTAGCCCTTCTATTGGCCTTTCTGTTGTTGTTGGCAATTGAGCTGGAGCTTGCCCTCTTCGAACCTAATAAAGACATTATGAATATAACATCAGCCTATATAATAACGTAAAGGAAAACTAAAGAAGTCATTGAACTTACTGGGTATTTTTTCCTCAGCTGAGGAATGGTCGACTGAACTAACCCTTGTGCAGTTTCAATTAATCCTTCAGGTACAACTGGAACCATTTCAGCCAATCCTTCAGGTGTCCTATTCGTCACCTGACAAACACATTAAAAATACCTGCTAATTATGCTATGTACAAATATGTAATAAACCAAAAATAACATAAACAAAAATATCATAACTTACGGAGTTTCTTGTCGTTGACTGATGAACAGTGGACTCACTTTGCCCTTCTGTTTGGCCTTCGGTTGTCGTTCTACCTGTCCCTTCACTAAGCCCTTCCACTGGCCTCTCACCTGACTGTTCTTGCTACTTTCTCAATTGACAACCTTTAGTATTGTGCCCTGCTACATGGCAATAAGAGCATGTCATCTTCCCACCTATCCTACTCATTCTTTGCTGACCCGAGACCTCCCCTCGACATTCTTCGTCTTCGTTTTGGCCTTCCCATTTGCTTCTTCAGCGGCAAAGGTTGAGGTGCTTCACGATTTGTTGACTCCCAAAACTTGCTACTTCTGATTGGCTGCATCATGAATTGGTATGAAGCAAGATATGTCGTTTTCTTGTACCAATTATCAATATAATCGTCCACGTTATGGCCTTTCAATTGGATGGCACATATGGCATGTACACAAGGAATTCCACTTAGTTGCCATGCTCGACATGAACAATTTCTCCTACCTAGATGGACAACATACTTATCGAACCCTTCATTATCTCATATCCTTCATCCCCATTCCAGATGGGATGACAATATCTACTTGCAGCCAAGTTCTCATCCAATTTCTTGGCAATCCTAGGACCATATTGTCTAGTCCATTTCGTAGCCTCATGTCTTTGTTTGTAGAGCCGAGTCATGACCAATACTCGTATATCTTCAAGCATTGAAATGATTAGTTTGCATCTCGCATCAATTATTCTCCCATTGAATGCTTCACATATGTTGTTGTCGACGTGATCGCACTTGAATTGCTCGCTGAAGAAGGCCTTGCACCAATGCTTCGGTTCTGTCTTGAATAGTGCATCAGAGCCTTCCTTGGTCAACTGAACCAATCCTTCTTTAGCCATTTTGTGTTCTTTGCTAGCTGCCAAAATTGCAATCGTAGCTTTTCCCCTTTATAGGTCTTTGCCCAATTTGCATATATGTGCCGTGCACACATTCGATGTTCGGCATAGGGCATCAACTCGGCCAATGCTGGAACGAGTCCCTACAATAATTTGAAACAAGAAATGTAAGAAAATAGCATGTTGTTAATATAAAAAAACAAACAAATCACTATGACATTACCTTTTGTTGGTCGCTCATAAATGTCCATCCTTCCCCATTTGTTATATCCAAATCAGCCATGAGATTTTTAGGAACCAAGACCAATTGTCCTTGTTCTCTATCTTCACAACAGCCCAAGCTAATGGAAACATTTGGTTGTTCGCATCTCTTCCAATTGCAGCCAGCAATTCTCCTTTGCACAAGCCCTTTAAGAAACAACTATCCAATCCTATGATCCGTCTACACCCGGCTAAAAATCCCTGTTTGCACACATCGAAGCACACATAGAACTTATCGAACTTAGTTCCACTATTAGGAAGTGGCCTCTCCACGACCTCAACAAACACCCTACTTGAAGGGTTTTGCACCCTACACTCCCAAGCATAATCCCACACTTGCCCATATTCCTCACCATACTAACCAATGAGTACCATTATCACCTTTTGCTTCGTTCTTTTGCACTGATTCTTGGAAACATTAATGCCCACACGCTCCTTCACCAATTGCTTGAACTGCACACTGTTCATCTTGGGCATCAACTTCATCGGATCAAAGAACTGCCGACAAACCATGCACTTGTTGTCCTTTTGTTTTGAAAATTAATGGAACAAGTATGCTCCTCTTGGAAAGACCTAATCTGGAAGGATCCACTTCTCTTAACAAATGCGCCGTAGATCTTCTATGGACAATTTTGCTGTGAACACCTAGCTCTTACAAAGGCTTTAGTGTTTCTAATGAAGTCAATATTCCTTTGTTCAGCAATGGACTGCTTCAGTATAGCTTCCCTAAATTGTTTGGCATCTTGGAATTTCATACCTACTGACAAAGAATGGGAAACAACAGATGGATCATAAGAAGAAAACTTACTTTTCCTTCTACGCACAAGTTGTTCATCTTCTTCAAGCTCGCCCTCGGAAGTAGCATTGTCGATGCTTTCTTCATAATCAGTCTCTTGACCAGCAACACCAGCATCTACAGGGCCAACACCAACATCACCAACATCTACAGGGCCAACACTAGCATCACCAGCATCTACAGGGCCAACACTAGCATGTACAAGGCCTTCAGCCCTGTTTGGAGCTTCATCAGCTACTTGCAAAGCTGCAAATTTGTTGACCAAAAAGTCCCTTTGCTTTCTCCTTGACTGTACAAGCTCCTCATCACCCTCATTACTTAAGAAATTTTCAACGGCCAACCCTTCATCGTCATCATCACTGGATTGAGCTACTTCCCAATCTAATCCAGTGATTGTGATATCACCACTTTCCTGTCTATCTTGCTGTCCTTCATCCCTACCATCTCCCTCTTCTCTTACTTGGGTGCTCTCTCCATCATCTTCGTCCTCAGACTCACTATTGTACTCAACGTATACTTTCGCTTCTTCGCCATGAAGA
The DNA here is from genome assembly GCA_014182735.1 of Corymbia maculata. NCBI lineage: Eukaryota > Viridiplantae > Streptophyta > Magnoliopsida > Myrtales > Myrtaceae > Corymbia > Corymbia maculata. The sequence continues at coordinate 23,665,887 of CM024683.1, read as the reverse complement.
TAATGGTATAAAACATCTCTAAATCCATTATCATCTTCTAAGCTTCTCAAACCATCTTTCAAACCCTTCCCAGGAACACAATACAAAGCAACTTCCTGTATTTTGCAAGGCAAATATGTTATGATATCCCTAACAAACCCAATATAAGATGCCTTCTGTACTTCGACAAAAATAGTGCCCTCGTTTCCCCCCTCATACTCCCATTCGTCCTCCCCAATGACAAAGTCCCCTCCATAGCAAACAATAACAGCAACACAATCTTTATTACAAGCCATTTCTGTAAGCAAGGACAAAAGAAAACAATTAATTTTTTGGGATCACATCGACAAGAGACAATTGACAATTGCAATTGCACATGGAGGTCCTCACATTGTCATACACTTTATTAAAGAAAAAGGAGCATTTGACTATTATAATAACTTCCATTATAAAACCAACAAATAGAGGTCCCCACAACAAGGACAACTCCCCCACGATACCCATTTTAATATGTCGATTTCAAAAATGACCAGAACTCCCCACAACAACCAGTCCAAGCCAAAGAAATCGCTATCGCACATTACAAAATATCCCATCGAAGCCTTAAAAATACCCACGCACATCAATATATCCAACAGAGCCCTAAAAGACCATCGCATATCACAAAACCATATTTGAGCCCTAAATCACACATCACGGTAGCATATCGGCCATAATTTTTTCTCGGCCGAGCCCTAAATTGCCAATGCGAACCCTTCAATTACTCTAGCACTACATTTAAACCCTAAATCATCTATCACAATATCATACGAGCCCTATCTTTCCTAGTCAAACCCCACATTTCACAGTCAAGCCCCAATAGACAATTCCGAACCCTAATTTCATCCATAGAGAGAGAAAATCACAAACCTCAGCCAGTGAACGACGGTGAGTGAACGACGACGGCGAGTGATGACGGCGAGCGACGACGGCGAGCGATGAAGTGCCCTCTCCTCTGTGAAGATGAACGGTGATAAAGACAGACTGAGCCGGCGACGAAGACAAAACGAACCCTATCGTGTTTAGCCAAAGTAAGTTAAACGACGCCGTTCTTTCTTGTGAAAAAACGACGTCGTTTAGCTTGCACGAGTCCACCCGTATTTTTATAGTCCACGTCGATAATTTTCATATGCCACATGTGTTTTTTTTTTTTTTTTTTTTCCATAATTGCCACCTAAGTAAATTTTGTCGCCGGAAAATGCCACGTATGCATTTTGGCCGGATTTTCTCGCCGTTGGCACTTAAGTGATCCTTTTTGCTTCGATTTTGGCACTTAAGTGTACCATTTGTAACTTTTGGCACTTAAGTGATCCTTTGTGCCAACTTTTGGCACTCCAGAGGTCCGTACCTCCCCAAAAGGTCTAATATGTTATAGGATGGTGACCAGATGACGAAATTTTGAAAAGTATAATCGGTTCAAACTATAACATGACAAACTAATATCGCAAATTGAACTTGAGACCTTTCACTGCAATGCCATAATGGCAATTGACATACTAAAGTGGATGCTCACGACAGTCTCCCGAATTTTCAGTACCATCTCGATTGAACGTGCTGCCGTTTATTTTATTACTTTAATCTATTAGAGAATGATGGACATTCTACTTAATATCATAAAATATGGACAATCAAACGCAACATGGGCCATTGAGATTTGAAAGTTTGGACTACATGATATTTCATAGAGAAGTTTTGGGGTACGGACCCCGCAAGTGCCATAACTTGGCACGGAGGGACACTTAAGTGCTAAAACTTACAAACGGTACACTTAAGTGCCAAAATCGGAGCAAAAATGATCACTTAAGTGCCAACGACGAGAAAATCCGGCCAAAATACGACGTGGCCTTTTTCCGGCAATCTAGAGTTGAAACGACAATGTTTTTGTTGCTCATGTGCCGAGATAAACCCAAAAACGGCGTCGTTTGGGTGCTGATGTGGTCACCGCACAAAAACGACGCCGTTTTGATTAATATTTATTTTTTAATAAATATTAATTAAATAATATTTAAAAAGTAAATTAAAAAAAAAAAAAAAAGTGTGGGGAGCGGCTTGTTGCCGCCGCCCCACCGGCAATGGGGTGGCGGCGACGGACGGCCCTCCACTAAAAACTCGGTGGCGCCGGGTGAGGTCAAGCGGCCCAGATTTGAGAGAGGGCTGGCGACCCTTGCCTAGGTCGGGCGAGGGTTGGTTGCCCTCGCCCCCGGCGTTAGGCGGCCCCGCCCAACGCCGCTGGAAAATCGCGGGGTCTTGGGCGAGGCGCCGGCGCCGAGGCGAGGCCGGCGACCCTCGCCTAGGCCGGGCGAGGAGGCCGACCCTCACCCGGATTTGGGAGAGGGAGAGGGCCGCCGCCCTCTCCCGATCCGGGCGAGGGTTGGCCGCCCTCGCCACAGTGCCGGCGCCCCCTCGCCCGCCCGCCGCCGAAACTCGCGACGGCGTTGGGCGAGGGCCACCGATGCCGGTGCGAGGCGGCGACCCTCGCCCAGCCGGGCGAGGGCGGCCGACCCTCGCCCAAATGGGAGATGGTCGCCGCCCTCTCCCGTCGTCTAGCGAGGGCTGTTCGGCCCTTGCCGCCGGCCGACGAGGGTCGCCGGCCCTCACCGTCCATCCGTCGTCGTCGTCCCACCGCCGGTGGGGGGTGGCGACAAATGCTCCCCCACTTTTTTTTTTTTTTTTTAATTTGCTTTTTAAATATTATTTAATTAATATTTATTAAAAAATAAATATTAGTCAAAACGGCATCGTTTTGGGTGCGGTGGCCACATTAGCACCCAAACGACACCGTTTTGGGTTTACTTTGCCACATCAGCAACAAAAACGACGTCGTTTCGACCCTAGATCGCCGGAAAAAGGCCACGTCAGCGTTTTGGCCGGATTTTCTCACCGTTGGCACTTAAGTGATCCCTTTTGCTCCGATTTTGGCACTTAAGTATACCGTTTGTAAGTTTTGGCACTTAAGTGTCCCTCCGTGCCAAGTTATGGCACTCCCGTTGTATTTATCCCGAGAAGTTTTTGAGGGAAAACATGTATCTAAGATCCCCTCAAGTCATTGAACTTTAGGTTCCTCCACGTAAAGACTAATAATAAAAGGAACAAAATCTTCTAATTTATTTTTCCTTTTTTTATTCTCCTTCACTTTTTTTTTCCTTTTTTGCTTTTCAGCCATGAACAATAATCCTAACATCATATAGCACACAGAGTTGAACTCATCATTGCCTCCATCATTGCAATCACCACGACCTTACCGACCCTTTGTCTCTGGCCGCCATTACTACCATCGATATTAGGGTTGTCAAAAACTGAACCGAAAACCGAACCGAAATATAAAATCGAACCGAAATTTCGTATATTTTCGGTTCGCTTCGGTTTCAGTTCGGTTAACCAAAAAATAACCGTTAACATTTTCGTTCGGTTCAGTTTTCGGTTCGGTTCGGTTAACCAAACCGAATTGGAATTCTTAATAAAAATTGAATAATCTCTCTTTTTATCATCTCTTATTTACTTAAATTCCAATAAACAAAATAAAAATAGGAAAACCGAAAAACCGTCCCGAACCGAACCGCATTTTCGGTTCGGTTCGTATTCGGTTTGGGACAGTTTCGGTTCGGTTTGGGACGATCTCTTATCGGTTCGGTTCGGTTCGGTTTTTTCAAAAATGAAAAACCGAACCGAACCAAACCATTTACACCCCTAATCGATATGGCAGCCTTCATGTACTTGATCCAAGAGTAACTAAAACAAGTAAGATGATTTGAGACATCTGTAAACTTGGGCTGCAGGGGGCATGATTGACTCACTTTTCTATCCTTTTGATTTATTGGTAACTTCTCATTATGGTAACACATTCAATTGCAATGGCAGCCTATGCATGGCTCCTTCAATTTTCATTTACACCTTGATTGTAGAAAAGCCACACCATCTCTCTAGTAGTAGACACTTCTTCGTTTTGAAAGAAGCCGACCTCAAAGGAACTTATCCCGACGTTGCCTACAAGATAAAGAGTTGGAGGATCACGATGTTTTTAAAGGCAAGATGAGAGCGAACCTTCAACCAGGTCACAACAGAAGAGAGTTACCCTACAATTGCGGTCCAGTCAAAGAAGGAGATCAGCCTAGCGTCTTCGACCAGGTAACGGATCATTCCTCCTGCGGTCTTCTGCCTTCCAATTTGAAGTATTCACGTGAGAGTCCCCTTCGATTAAATAAATCCTTTTGTCCACCTAATTAATATTTTTGTACATCCAATGTTGAAAGTACATGCTAAAATGGCTTATGGTACTAACAATATAAGCTGACTATTCATGTTTCGAAGAGAAAGAGAATAAGCGATAAGCACCCCTTGATAGGGGGACATGGCATACATTATTCTTAAAATAAAGGAGTTGGATATACCAACCCGAATGACATAGGGCAAATCTGTAACTGAGGTGCACATGAGTAATTTTAGGAAGAAAAGATGCTACGGCAATGGAAAGTCTCCGTGGGCAACTTTTAAAGGATTCTTTTACTGTATCGCATCGGATCTATATGTTCAATACTTTACACATCTCTACGTAGTCAAGTCTCTAAGTTCGCGCCTTTGATTATAAAATATTATATATAAATATATATATTACATGGATATAATGATATTAAAAGATTCTATGTAAAATACAAAACCGGATTAGAATGAACTTTCTTCTCCATTAATGGTATGAAATTTCGAATGTAGTTATCAAAATAAAAGCCATATGCATGTCAATGTCTTAACCCAGCTTAGAGTATAATATTTTGCACCATCATTTTACCAGATAGAAGTTGTTAATGTTATCGAGCCTTGCTTGTTTAGCCTTCACTACCGATTAGTCGCCCAAATCCAAAAGTTCAACAGATGAAATTCTTCTTTGTTGTCCTAGCAATAGATTTGAAGTCTAAAAAAATGGTCATTTCGAGACCCACGTTCAGTAGTGAATGGTCGGCAATGTTGCGCATAACCAATCCTTATTAAGTATTTTCTTTCGGAAGGAGTCGTCTATAAGAGTTCAACCATGATTTATACTTTCCTTTTGGTTTCTTCCTGTGCACGAGCGCCATGGCCGTATAAGGCATCTGCTACTTTATTTGCATTCAGGCACAGCTCTTATCATGATATCTTTCGTAACAATGTTTTGATCTCAACCACCCAAAAGGTTGACTCAAGAATTGCATGTGAAGTCTTCCTAATTTTTAAAAAACACACCAACTTCCCAAAAGCAGAAAAGTTTGGGAGAGGAACACAGAAAAATTAGGCGTTGGCACAGATGATTCCATTGATTAAGAAAGAGGAATTTATCCAGAAGAGACTATGATGGGTTTGGTTCAACTCTAGAATTGGATTTTAGGTGTAATGTAAATACTGAAGTTTAAAACCCTTTAGTAAAATGCAAATTACATTTGATAACTTTTTGCAAAACGACTTTAAATTCTAGTATTTGGTGAAAAAACTTTTGCAAGAGGCTTTGGCTCAATTTGTTTATTATAAAAAACTCAAACCTTTCACCGTAGCTGGCAAAGGGCTCAGGTTGTCAATGAGCCAGTTGGCATTGGTGGTCATTGATTGAGGTTGTTCGAGGTCAAGTAATCCTAGCAAGGGTCATGCGACCCTAGCGAGGGCCACTTGAGTCTCATGACCCTATGTGAGGGCCACTTGAGGTCCCACAACCCTTGGAAAGGGTTGTCTGATCCATTGACCACTACTTGGGTCGAGCAAACCCTCACCGACTCTTCGCTAGTCAAATCTAGTCTTGTTAGCCCTCGCCGGCCACCTTTGTTTGGTGATTGTAGTTTTGGAAGAAAAAAGATATTTTAATCCTAATTTTAACCTTCCACAAATGCTACTTCGGAAGGTTGATCCAACTTGTTTTGGGTTTTTAACATTTTTAAGGTCAACATTTGACTGAAAGCTACTTCAAAATACTTGTCAAATATCATAACATTTTTTCCAAAAGGCTTTGGAAATCAAAATCTCATTGAAAAAGTTTAACCAAACACACCCTATTCGTATAATTAACCTATGCTCCACTATCGATCCAACGTTGATTGTAGCACCTAGGCAGCAGACATTCCAATCAATGCAGCTCGTCAGCTGAAATTCCAAACCAGCACCTTCGCAAAGCCAAATCAAGATCACCCACCATAGGCCAAGTGCAGCTGAACAAAACCCTTTCAAGGAGGGAGAGAGTGGGACCATCAAGAACGAGAGAGAGAAAGAGAGAGAGAGAGAGAATGAATGTTGGCTACAAAATGAATTCGTCATCGATTACGCGCTCTCATCTCTAGCGACGACGACGATGGCGGAGGTGGTCCATCGCAGCGGCTGCAAACTCGATGCATTAAATGCGGCAAAGTTCAACGCCCCACGTCGTCTCCAATGTTCCTAGTGATCCCAAGGGCATCCACTTGTTGAATGGTGGTGGGTTAGAGAATCCACCTTCTTCTAGAGGGTTTCGTCTTGGAGCCGAAATTGTTGACTTTTCCAACGTTCTTGAAGCTGCATAGAGTTTTCAAAATTCTTTCTTGTCATGGAAAAAGATTCCAAGATAGGTTTCGCTCTAAATAGGAAAAAAAAAATGAAAGGTAGGGAGAAAATAATATGTAAGAAAATCTAATATTTAAAAGGATATATAATGGGACATTTTGTATTGTAGAAGACTCAAAGTCATTATAGAAGTATTGTATATATAATGAAATTGCCCAAATTGACCGCAAGGAAGCATGCCATGTGGGCACTACTTTGCAATTCAAATCCACGGAAGTTTCAATTATAATATCAACTTTAATCTGATGAGAGGATTGCAATTGCACCAACACATCTTAAATTTTATGTACATGAGATACAATTTGAGTCCCAAATTTTTCAATCGATTAATCCTGAACTCCTAAAAAAGTGCAATTTTAAGTTATAAACTTTTCAATTGTTCAATTAAGTCTTAAACATTTACCGAAACAAGCAATTAAGTCCTAAATCCGATATTAATATATTCAATTCATGGATGAGGCAATTTTTAAGCACCACATAGGCAATTTTGGATACTGTTGATCGAAGGGTCTTGATTATGCAATAATAGTTGGCTAGAAGTCAATTGATCCGCACATAAGATCTAGGGTTTCCGAAGAGGTAGAGTACTGCCTTTTGGCAAGATAAGATTCATAGAGCTCCAAAGGCAATAGATGCATCCATTCTGAAATCACCCTCAACAAAGATTAAGTCATTCCGTTTAGCTATGAATCCTCGAAATAACCGTCGAGTGCAATATCTCATCAATTTATTTGTCCATTGGGGTGTAATTCTGAGTCCAAAATATTGTTTAAAAAAATAGGTTTAGTGGTATAAAAACTTTATATTATTTCTCACGCTATTGAGTATCAACTTATTAGAAAAATTCACTCGTGAGCAACTTATTATAATTTTTTTTAAAGAGAAAGCGCTTATTTAAAGTACATATAACGTCTTGAAAAAACAAAGGACTATATGAACAAACCCACTAATTTGGAATATTGAAGCTAAAAGATTTTCTAATATTACACAAATTCTGACCATCACATCAAGCGGAATTTTTAAGCCACGAAAAACTCAAAAAATAAATAAATTGACTAATTAAAAGAGGTAGCGGTAATTCCAAGTCTGAAGAAGCACACGATCCTAATTCCTCACTTTGAAAAAGGAGAAAATTACTATTTAAAAAAAAAAACAAAAACAAAAAGAAAGAAAGAAAAGCCTCCTCCAATTTCCTCCTTTGGAACCTTCCGCAGCTTCCTCCCCGAACCCACGTGGCACATCATTACTGACCATCCCTTTGCATCACTCCACACGAAATTCAAACGAAGCTGTTCGCCGTGGGCCCCACCCACCCCCCAAAAAAATTTTCCACGCGCCTCTTTCTCTCTCTCTCTCTACCTCTCTCGTTTAAATGCTCTGACAAGACGCTGGTACAGACCATCCCCAGCTCTCCCTCCCTCTCTCTCTTTTCGCAGCCGACGCCGCCGAACGCGGCCGTAAGACCGCCGTTCTCTTTCCGACCCAAGTTAGAGCAACGCCACACCGACTGGTCACCTGCGGCATCTTGTCTCACGGCCGCAAGATGAGGGCCTCCGAGAATCTGTCGCTCGCGCTCCTGCTTTTCCTGCTGTCATGCGCTTCTTCCTTGCCGTACGCCGCCGCGCAGGCGGGCGGCAACCCTTCGCCCGACTCCCAGAACCCGTACAACTACACGCGCTTCAGCCCCTCCATGGCGGTGATCATCGTCGTCCTCATCGCCGCCCTCTTCTTCATGGCCTTCTTCTCCATCTACATCCGCCACTGCCACGACGCCAACTCCGGCAGCATCCGCGCCGCCGCCGGGACCGGCCGGTCGCGGCGCGGCGGGGCCCCCCGCGGCCTCGACCCGGCCGTCATCGCGACGTTCCCGACGCTCGTGTACGCCGACGTGAAGGGCCTCAAGATCGGGAAGGGCGCGCTGGAGTGCGCGGTGTGCCTGAACGAGTTCGAGGACGACGAGACGCTCCGGCTGATCCCGAAGTGCGACCATGTGTTCCACCCCGAGTGCGTCGACGCGTGGCTGACCTCGCACGTGACCTGCCCGGTGTGTCGGTCGAACCTGGTACCGCAGCCCGGCGAGGCTCCGTTCGAGCTCCCCGAGCTGACTCGCCGGTCGGAGCTCGCCGGAGAGGACGAGGAGAACCGGAATCGGGACGGGGATTTGGAGCGAGCGATCGCGACGTTGGAGCGCGAAGACGGCGACGATGTCGAAGCCGCGGCGGACCCTCACGCGGCCGAGCCGCCGCCCGAAGTGGTCGATCTGAACAAGACGCTGAACCGGAACCGCACGCGCGGCGGGTCGCGGTCGAGCAGGATGGGGCGGAGGCTCTTCTTCCCGCGGTCTCACTCGACCGGGCACTCGCTGGTCCAACCGGGGGCGGACACGGAGCGGTTCACGCTGAGGCTGCCGGTCGAGGTGAGGAAGCAGATCGTGAACCGGCAGCTGAACCGGACGATGAGCATGGTGGTGCTGCCCCGGGAAGGCAGCTCGCGGCGAGGCTATCGGGCCAGTACCAGTGCCGGAGAAGGAAGCAACAGATTCGGCAGGTACTTCAGCTTCCGGCGGTTGGACCGGTCCGAGCCGGGAGCTAAGTCGGACCGGTGGTTCTTCGGGATGGTTCCGCCGCTGTTCTCGAGAGCATCGTCATTGAGGTCGCCGAGGGTGGCGGCAGCCCACGACGACGGAGGAAGCCTGGGTTCTCGGCTGGGCAGGACGGAGGCGGCTACATCGAACGGGGAACCACCTCTCCCGCCGGTTTAATGGCCGATGAGCTCCATTCCTTTTTCCACTGCCGGAGCTGCAACGTTGACGACTTTGTCAACTTGTAAAATGCCAATTCTTTAGTTTTTTTTTTTTTTCCTTTTTTTTTTTTTCATGTGCTTTATTTTCCTTTTTTATGTTCTTTACATAGTGCCCGTGAGGTATGGCCAACTGCCAAGTTAATGAAAAGGAAGGCTAGGGTTCTCTCGTAAGCATGTGACATTTGATAAGGTTGGGCTGAAGCTAAGCTTGAACTAGTCTAGTTTTCGAGTGACAACCTTTTCATGATTGGTTATGAAGAGATTATGTTTGGTAGTATTACATTAAAATACTTTGAAAATCACCAATTAGTTTATGGTTTTGCTTAATTGATCGAACGGTTTTAGTGGACTGATGAAAAGAACTACTTTTGACTTTATTCTTGAAAGAATATTGATGTTAACACCTCATTAGTACATGATTAAGACCATTTGTGAACCATCTCTTATTTTAATGAAAATTGTCTATAATATTGCAATCAATTCGGTCATAAACATTTTAGTTTGCCTAATTTATCCTTAAATATTTTGATAATTTATCAATATATTCATTGTAATCAAATTTTGTCCAAAAACCATTAATGTAATGGTTGAGTCAATGTCATCCTATGCAATTGACATAAACTATTTTTGCAATTCTTTTCTAAATTTTCAAAGTTTTATTATCTTTTCTTTCTATTGTCCCCCTATTTCCCTTCTCCAATTGCTAGACCTCAGTAATGGTTGTCAAGACTTGTGACACTCCTTGCTAGAGGCTAATGAGGGCGAACCTCGCCCATGGCTACAATTGGTGAAGGGAATAGGAAAGAAAAAGGAAAAGTAAAGAAAGTGAAAAAAGAAAAAGAAGAAGAAACTTAAAATGTATAAAAAATTGCAAAAATAGTCAATGTTAACAGCAGGGCGTGTTAATGTATTACATAAGACAATTGGCATCCACGTCAAAGATCTATAGTAAAATTTGCTAGAATGATTATACTTATTAACAAATTGTTAAAAGGGTTTAAAACTAAATAAGCTAATTAAAATTTTATGACATAATTTATCATTGTACAATAGACTTAGCACTTTTTGGACAATTATCCCTCTATTCCTTTGCTGCGCCACATAATGTATTTCGCAATGGTACTCGCACATAAATCATGCATTTTATTTGTGGCCCTATGGTGTGCGTACAGCTTCGTACAGTCTCTTCAATTTCCTAATAATTCAAGAGAAACGGAGAAGATAGACCAAGTCTTGGCCGTGTTGTTGAACGGGTCAAGAGGCATCATTCGTTCGGACAACGAACATAATGGAGATGTTGATTTTCTCTTCAACTTCGGAGTATTCTCCGGGTTCCCGTGTCTTTGTTTTTCTTGAATTTCTCGGATTGCAATGGTGTCATTATTAATTTACCGTTATTAATATCACAATATCATGATTAAGCAAACATTCGCTGAGTAAAGTCAAACTTCTCCTGGCACGTTGTTCTTATTATATCCCTCTCGCAATATTAATTATCTTATGATGTCTTTTCGGCCGGGGTTGATATTCATAGGAGATCGATAGTTTTCTGGACCGTTTGTAATTTATTGCAAGATCTAACAAGGCGGCCAGGCCATGGTGCTTTCAATTGAATTCGAACCCCCTCACACCGCCGTAGCTCCATTATGATAATGGGATCCAGGGTACGTAGCTTTCAATTCTTGTTGACCCTTTCATGCTTTCTATTCAAATGATGCCTTAGTTTCGTAGCAGCATCGATGGCTCCTTGAGGGACGGCTATAAAGATTATCGATGTGCCGACCTCTAGGATGAAAAGGGGAGAGGCAGCCACATACCCGATAATCTCTAAGGAAAGTTACTTCCTATGTTTTGATAAGATCGTAAAGACGCTATCTAGGGTTTGTAAAATTATACGGGTTTTGATTTTTTTGTAAATTGCTTGTAATGTTTCGTATTGTCCCTTTCTTTGAACAATCCGTTAGGTAACATTCAGGACCTACTATCGGTCTACAACCGTTTTCCTCGTAAGGAACTAGGGTTTCATCTTGTGATGCACGATCGGGTCAAAATTCAAAGCCTTCATGTGCATCAAAACATGTAAAGTTTTCTGTTCACATTGTTAATCGAGATAAGATCTTGAGGTCGGAAATTTTTTCCAATGATAGAAAAATAAAATTATCAGGACTTTTTATGAGAAGACAAATGTGAGGGCATGAAAAGAGTCGGTACTGAATTTGCCAATGGAGTTTTCCCTGCTGTCATATCATCATCACTAGCAACCACGCTTGGACAAGTCTCCATTGACTTTCAAGAAATTTTACTCTTTTTTGGTCGGTACTTTCAAGAAATTTCACTCATCTACTTTTGTTTTGTATGTTCCTAAATTCCTTCGCCATTAATTTAATGGAAAGGTAAGTCTCCATTTCCATCCACTAATCCTTCCAAGCAAAACCTCGTGGCTTAACATTATTGAGTTACGATACTGAAAGTACAAACAAATAATGATTTTCTTTATTTCACGAAAGCTAAATAATTTAAAATATATTTTTGTTAAAGTGATTATTTATATTGTTTGAAGTAGCTAGTCAATAAATAATATTTTCATTATCGATAATAATTTATAATTAAATATTTTCAATGACGATGGAATTACTTTTCGTTTATTCATTTTTGTAAGAGAAATAAGTGATTGTTTTTTAAAGAAATATTTTTCAAATAATTTATTTTTCATGAAGCAAATGATGTCACCTAAATATATCTAGACGACCAAATTTTCCCTTTTGAGCTAAGAAAGTTCCGGTATAATTTGTTAGCAGAAAACGCATGTGAAAAGTAGGTACCAGATGAGGAAATATTTTATGCATCTACATTATTTTTATTCCCGATATGATATACAAATGCATTTCGCAATTATCTTGACAATTATCTTGTAAAGTTTAAAATTTTCACAACTACTATAATCGGTGATATGCAATGTATCCGACATGCGAGATATTTTATGGGAACCAATTCACATCAATGCTTCTTTTTCTTTAACCAATTAAAGATAAGCAACGTGCCCTTTTTTTTCATTAATTTACTTATTGATTTCCGGGGCTTTTTTTTTTTTTTTCTCTCTTTATCGTTTTTGTTCCTAACAGCGGTGGTGCTGAGAATATGATTCAAGTGCTTTTTCTTGCTACTTCAGACAAGCGAACAAATCCCATCGCAAAGCTAATCCTCAAACAACTGTGGCCTAAACCTTTGTGTGGTCTGTATTCATCGCATGAGTTGGGGAAAAGGTGAGGCACCCACCATTCTTGACTTGAGGGAAACGCAATTTTGGATTTATTCATTGCCTTTCTTTTTCTTTTTTTTTTTTTTTTTTTTTTTGGGGGTTAATTAATTTTGATAATTGCAGTTGAGATTTGTCCTTAGTTGGGTTAAAATTCATCTTGCTGAAATCAAATTTGGGGTTTACCTTAAAATGCTGTGTTCTTGACTGTTCAACCATGAGATGGTCCCCAATCTATTATTGCTTTTCTCAGAACACATATCATGAACTTCATGTGAAGTAGGTGACTTCTCTAAGTTTAGCCTGAATAGACTAAAGTAGTTTCATGTACAGGCATCTTTATCGATGGGATGAGAGAAACTAGTCATAGAGTGGGGTTCTTATGTGATTTAACAGCTCATGAAACGTAACTTTCACTTTTTCTATAAGCTAGACTAAAAAGAAAAAAAAAAAAATTATATGACGTGTTTATAAAGTGACCAAACTACTATCGGTTTCACTCTGTGAGTTATGCAAACAAATTGCCCTCCTCCCCCAAAAAATCTAGATAAATATATGCGTGACAAAGTATTAATTTTATTGATTTGGAACCTCAAAAAAGAGTCATCTTATTTAGACCCAAAAGAAAAAGTCATTTTATTAGCATTTTAGGGAGAAATTGTTAAAAAAGTCCTAAGTTAATTTCTTATATTGAAGTCAGTTCAGTTCTAAACCTTTTAATTGTGCAAATTTAATCATAAACTTTTTGAGAATTTACCAATTTAGTTTAATACAATTTAAGGAATTATCTATTTAGTCATTCTGGCTAATATTAATCAAAAATCACTAACGTGGTAGTTTGGTTAGCGCCAACCATCCTACGTGGTATAACCAACCACTAGGTGAGTGCCGATGACCCCTGTTAGCCCTTAGGCTAGGACAACAAGCCCTCATCAGCCACAAGCGAGGACTTAGGCAAAGGCTTAGCGAAAGCCGCATCACAAAGAGAGAAAAACGGTTGTGATGCCCTCATTGTGGCTTGTAAGGGCCTAGGTGAGGGCTTACAATGTCCTAGTTGGCCAATAGTGAGCCCTCGCCCAATGACGAGCGGAGGTCGTAGGGCCTTGGTTAGTAAACACAGTGGTCTTGTGAAAGAAAAAAAGAAAAGAAAATATAAAAATATATAAAATAGAACATAATAAAAATTCAAAAAAATAAAATAGTCCACATCAACAATGACTATGTCGCATGGGACAGTCAGCATTGATTGCCAAAAAAAATTAACCAAAATGACTACATTGATAATTTGTTAAAAATTTTAAGATTAAATTAGCAAATCAACAAAATATTTAGACTTGACATATGGCCATCATACAATAGGTTTAGGACTAAATTGATATAATTAAAAATTTTATAACTGAATTAGCTAATATACAATAAATTTAGTTATTTTTGGACAGTTTTCTGAATAATTTGGATGAGAGTGAATGTAGCAGTTTATTTCACAGCACCGTGTTGTAATCCTTTTCCAGGCGAAGAAATTGAAGAGTTTTACAGTATTTTCCAGTTAGGCCCCGTTTGGTTTAGCTTTCCCAAGGGGCTTTCAGCCCTAAAAGCCCCTCGGGAAAAAATTTTTTGTGTTTGGTTCAGATTTGGCTCAGCATTGGCCAAATGCCGGCATTTCAAATGCTAAATGCTCAATGCTGGTCCCCCCGGCATTGAGCATTCAGCATTTGGAGAAGGCAAGTCAAACCTCATTTGACCTTTTTTTTTTTAGAAATCATGTGGAGCCGGCCACGCCACTGGGCGCGACCTCCGACGACCACCGTCGGGCGGCGGGCGTCGCCCGCCGGAGGTCGGGTCGTGCGACCTAGGGGGTCGCCGGAGGTCGCGCGACCTCCGGCGGCGGCGATGCCCCGGGTCGCGCGACCTCGGCGACCTCCGGGTCGCGCGACCTCCGGCGGCAACGCCCGAGGTCACGCGACCCAAGGGAGGCCGCCCGAGGTTGCGCGACCTCGGGCGGCCTCCCGGGTCGCGCAACCCGAGGCGGCGTCGCCGGAGGTCGCGCGGCCTCCCCCGGTTGCGCGACCCGGGCGTGGCCCCCGGGTCGTGCGACGGCGGGTGACGGCTAGATCTGGCCGCCGCAGCTGGGTCGCACGACCCAGGGGAGGCTGCTCGGCGGCCGGACCGCCACGCCCGAGGTTGTTCGACCTCAGGCGAGCTCCTACATGACCAGATCTGGCCGACGATGGCCGGCGGTGGCCGGCGGTGGAGCTCCACCAGATTTTAAAAAAAAAAAGCTTTCCAAATGCGGTATTACCAAACGGCATTTTTAAGCCAAGTCTCTTTTCCAATGCAAGTTTGCCAAACACGATAGTATTTTAGAAAGTCTCTTTAGGCTAAAGGCATTTGCATTTTCTCTAAGTCCTTTTCCCAAAAGCGAACCAAACGGGCCCTTACCCTGTGTCTCACAAGCCGCTAATAAGGATGTCATAGTGGATGATAAGGACATTGCCATCTTCCATTTGTTTATACAAAGCCATTGCCTGGTCGACCTGCCGATATTTGCAAAGACCATCTAACGTTACTGCATAAGTTTGTCGATTTACATGTCGGCCATAACCTAGCATTTTGTAAAACGGCTGGTGTTGCACAGCTGGTGTTGCACAGCAGGCTTTCCGATGAGAAAAAAGCCACCCTTCAGACAGCTAGAGGCGGCAACGTTGGGGATAGGGATGTCAAAAACCGAACCGAACCGAACCGAAATTTCGTATGTTTTCGATTCGGTTCGATTTCGGTTCGGTTAACCGAAAAATAACCGTTAATATTTTCGGTTCGGTTCGGTTTTCGGTTCGGTTCGGTTAACCAAACCGAATTAGAATTCTTAATAAAAATTGAACAATCTCTCTTTTTTATCATATCTTCTTTACTTAAATTCCAATAAACAAAGTAAAAATAGGAAAATCGAAAAACCGTTCCGAACCGCATTTTCGGTTCGGTTCGGGACGGTTTCGGTTCGGGACGGTTTCGGTTCGGTTCGTGACGGTCTCTTATCGGTTCGGTTCGGTTCGGTTTTTTCAAAAAACCGAACCGAACCGAACCGTTTACACCCCTAGTTGGGGACTAGGATTGGCGCAGTGCCTCTTTGGATCATAATATCGAAGATGCACTTTGCCTCTGTAGTCCTGCACACTTCGCAAAGTGCATCAGGCCAAGGGTTATTCATCTTTGCAGAATCTCACTTAACGCAACTGGCGTCTCTCCCCATCTGCCACGATGGCATGGGCCTTGGATTAAGGAGTTGAGTGCAGACTTGTCTTACCAGATTCCATTGCTAATCATCTTCTCCAGCAGAATCACGGCTTCTGAACGATCGCTCCAGTAGCGGACAGGCAAGTGCGAGAGCGACATGAAAGAAAGTGATCTGATGCAAAGCGGGGATAACAAGCGAGAGAGATTCAGCAAGATTACAAGATTCTCGAACAAGACGATGAAGAGAAGAAGAGCAAATTGAGTCAACTCGCCCCAGCAGCGGTCGAACTTTAAAATAGTTGGACGACGCTGTGAGCCACGTGCCTCTCACGTGCATTCGTGAACGTTTAAAAGAGGGGCATGTTCATCCGAAAGATGTAAAAAATGGAACTATTCAACAAGAACCGAAACGATTAAAATAAGCTGGTGGTCGCTAACACCACCATGTTACAAACCCAGCTGGGGCGGCACGTTGATCCCGACGATGGGGGGACTTTATGGAAGATCCATGGAGGAGTAGAAGAAGAAAGGTATTGAGTTCAACCTGTTGAAGGGAGTCTTACGAATTGTGACGGGCTAAGAGCTCGCACATAGAGAGAAGCTAAGCCAACGAGCTTTTACAAGAAATAATGATATAATGATCTTTGAATTTTGACCTAAAGTGTAATGTGGTCTCTGAACTTTCACCTAATATTTAATATGGTCCATGAATTTTTAATTTGTTCAATATGATTTTTAGATTTTTGTTATATGTTTAATGTAGTCCCTATATATGTAGTCCTTCTATTAATTTAAGATAAAGGACAATATTAGACATATGACTAAATTGCACATATACCAAAAGTTCATAGATTACATTGAATAATTTAAAAGTTTATCGATCATATTGTACATTAGGTTCATGGATTATATTAAACAAATTAAAAGTTCAAAAACCATATTTTGTATTGAGTCAAAGTTTATGGACCAATTGTTTTATTTTCCCTTTCCATTATTAGGAGAGATTTTTGGATTTTTCCTTTTTTTCCATGGCTTTGTAAGAGATCATTTGTTTAGGTAGCCACATTTGTTTGAAATAGATCGTTGGGTGCGCGAGGGTAGAAGATCGGACAGACGAGTATTTATTTATTTTCTTGTAAGTTTGATTTAGATGAACAATTGAATAAACATTCTCCAGTTTTAATTATCGAAAAAACCAAATCCCTCCCTTCTTTGTTCATCGTCCATGGTCTGACTAAGAGTGATGGCAGTGGCAGCATCCGTGGTCGGATGCAAGGGCGCCGGTGGCGGCAAGACCGGCAAACTCCCTTTTGGCAATGCCTCGTCGGAACGCGATGAGGGCGATGAAAAGCACCATCACCATCATCTTTTTCTGGATGCAAAGGCCGTAGGGGTGGTGGCCGGCGTCGCCATCGCCGCAGCTGTCGCCTCCATCTCCATCATCTCTCTCAGGCAAGATTAGAAATTCAGGAGAGAGGAACATGGCTCCCCACCGTCCAACTCTTTTAACGCCCGATTGCTTTTGGGGCGGTTTGACGCATTTTTCTACAATTACGGGAAGCTATTTGAAATAAACCGCGATTTAGGGAGGACTTTTTGAGAATCCGGTACATAGACAGGGGGGTATTTGGAATTTTTCCTATGCCTAGAGAGGTGAACGGTGATGAATAAAATGTGAATTCCACGGGCATTGGAAGAGGAAAGATTTTGCCTTGCATGAATTTTTTTTTTTGTCTCACTCTTATCTTTTATGTAGATGTGTGTGTACGGTGCTCATGGGGATCAAAGTCCAAACCTGGTACTCTCTAGCCCCACTCCCCAGTCCCTTTACCACCAGTAGAGCCAAATGCCTGTTGGCTTAAGAAACCCCACAAAAAAAACAGAAGACTTTTTATGTTAGTAAAATTTGCATTTTTGGGTCCATGTACTTCAACATTTTTCTAATCAAATGTAACTTCTTATAACGTATCTAATCAAGTCATTCTACTTTTATAAGTTAATAATTAAGTTCGTTCAACACCAAATCCAACCAATTTAGTTGACATGGCTATCGAAGCATTGCGTAGAAAAAATTCTCCTCAATAGAGGTGTTAATATGGGTCATAAACCCATTTAGTGACTCACTTTTAGTTAAATGGGTCAAATATGGGTCAAGTGAAGATTAAATATGAGTCATAAATGGGTTTTAGAAAGTAAAGTTAAAAAATAAATGGGTTCGATGTGGGTTATGTAGAAACCCAAAGCCCTCCTCTGTCCTCTCTCCTTCCATCCCCTTTCATCCCCTGTTCCCTCTCTCTTTCCTTTCTGAACCAACTCAGCATCTTTATTCTCTCTTCTTCGGTCGTTGTTGTTTTTCTCTCTTTCCTTTCCGAACTAGGCTACTAACCGCCATAGGCAAGCTATACCTCGCTGGGATTGGGTGGATAGTGAGGTCGCCGACCTCATCTTAGTGAGCTCCGGAGCCGGCCTAGATTCAGCAGAGAGCCGCGAGCTCACTGGCCTTGGCCGAGCTTGGGCTCGCTTGGATCCAGCAAGCCATGAGCTAGCTGGCCGCAGCAAAGCTCAGGCTGGTGAGCTCAAGCTCACCTGGGTTGACAAGCCGCATGGTAAGCTCATGGCTCACTAGCTGTGACGGAGCTTGGGTCGGCGAGCTCAGGCTCTCCTAGATTGGCCAAGCATTGAGTTCGCCGGCCTGCATTTTGGGCGGTCGCTACTGGTAGAGGAAAAGGGGGAAGAAGAAAGAAGACTAAGGAACAAGAAGGAAGAAAATAGAGAAGAAAGGGAAAAAAACAAGAAAATAAATAATAATAATAATAATAAATTCATTTTTTTAAAAATAACTAAAAAAAATTGATTTTTAAAATTATTTTTAGCAGTATTTCAATTTAAAGATGTTCACATTTTTTATTTTATTAAATAATTTATTGTTATTTAATTTACATTTTAAATTTGATATAAATGTTTTATTCAAGTAACTTATACGTGAGGAACTTAAAATGGATTAAATGGGAGTAGATTTTCCTAAATTGAGTTAACTATCATTGTGTTCAAGTAACATGGGTCGGGTTGGGTATGGGTCGAGTATGAGTTGGGTCGGGTATGGGTCATCAAATTTACATTGTATGAAAATGAGTCAAAATGAGTTAAATTGATCAATATGGATTGGACCATTTTTGACCCGACCCAAACCCAACCCGACCCACCAATTTGACACCTCTACTCCTCAATACAGATGTCCGCATTGATTAATCAATATCACTACTTCAATGTTGTTCAAATTGAATAAGTTTTTTCAAGGCGGTGCCCGTCTTGGCATCCACATTGGTAAAATGTTATCCACATTATCCTTTGATTGTCTCGACGGCCATGTCAATTAGATTTGGCCGGATTTAATATAGGACAGATTTCATGAAAAAAGATTTGTGAAAGTAGAAGGATTTAATCAGAACTAAATTAAAAGTATAGGAACCTGATTAGAAATGCTTGAAAGTATAGGGATGAAAGATAGAAAATTTGTCGGTGTGAGTGTGGTATCCGGTCACTCCAATGACATGTGGTCTAGTTGAGTGCCTGTTGGTGTCGTGCTCCACCCTTGATATACATTTTGTTGGTCTATAATTTATAATCTTACCTTACCAAAAAAAAAAGAAGATAGAAAATTTGTTTTTATATATGCTACAGATTTACAGATTCCATCTCAGTAAGTTTGGCTTCTAATCTTCCATTTAGCTGCTTATAATATTGTGCTTGTGTTTAAACTATAATGCTTGCTACCCCAGAAGCTTTTCTTATTCTGCCTAGATCTTAGTAATTTTCTTGGGGGAATTCCTCGCCATTTCAGAAATTCTTCACGAGTTTTTTATGAGTCAAATTTGATTAATAGAAGAAATCATGGTCGAAACAATCACATTCCGTTTTGCTTACATGATATTTCAAGCACTTGTTTTACACTAAGGTGGATTTGTTCCACTGACACTCATGTTGCACCTTAGGATGTAAGATGAACTTGCAAAGCACATGAAAAATTGAGCATTTTTTCAAACTGAAATTCGAAGATTTTCTCCCACTGATAAGAAGTTTCTCTTCACTTAGCCAATTCGTCCTTACGAGAATTTATCTTGGGTGGTTACTTGGTTGCTGTTTCTGCTTACAGGTCTGGGTTGGTATATGTGCTGATTCAGGCTTATTTTTGGTATTTGGTTCAGTGAACTGGATTGATGACCTTTCGCATGGTTGGGGCAAAGTTTCTTTTCTTTTTTCCCTTGTCTGAATCTAACTGTGGCTAGCACGGGAATGCTAACTCTTTCTGGACTAGTTTTTTCGCCAGAGTTACGAGGTTTAAGCAGTGTATGAGGGATTGCGAGATGTTAGACGTTAGAAGAGCTCAGGAATGTGCTAACCAGTTTTGATCTGGGTGAATCTGTTGTTGCCAAATGGCGGAGTAGTGTTACGAAAGCAAGGCAAGGTACATTCTTGTCTCCCCCTGAATGTTGTAGCTGCTTATGACCAGGATAATTACGAACGTATCCATGGCCGAGTCTCTTTAGTACCACAACTAGCTTGTTAGCACTTGAACTTCTACGCTGCGGTAGTGATTTAACTTTACCATGAGGCTCTACCTCTTATCTAACGAAGGAGATGCCATTTTTTTCTGCGTATTTGTAGTATCTGGACTTGTTTCGGTGCAGTTGAATTGTAAGGATATTAATGTTCACTCTTGGGACCTGTTCATCATAGGTGTCTTTCTCCTTTATCCACAGGCAAAGGACTTGCATTTGATCGATGGATTTTGACAACTCCAGATTAGTTGTGTACTTTCCCTTGTAAATGAACTCTGATACTGTAGTTGGTGCAGATTGAAAAGGAGGTTCGATCTTATTTTCTCTTGTATAAGGTCAAACGGTGTACTACATTCCAACCATTTAGAATTCCTTGCAGGATCCGACCACCTGCATTTATTCGATTTTAATGGAGCTTATGATCATTTGTTCCTATCTCATCAAGATTTATCTTCTTTATTCTAAATTTGATGACTTCCCCTCCACACAAAAATACAGTTTTTTCTCATCCCATGTACAATCTAAATAAGTGAAAACACTTTTTGAAACCACTACTCTCGATTTTTATTTTATTTTATTTATTTTATTTTATTTCCTTTTCTTTTTCCTTTCCCCTCCGCCGGTCGTTGGCCTTAGTGACGGCTGGTGACTGGTCATAGGCATTGGTTGGCGAGGCTCCATCTTAAGGTTTTGTCAATATTAAAAAATATAGTTCTGGTCACAAGCTCTTGACTTTGTTTTGGTCGATTATTGGTCAATATTAAGAGATATATTATGGTTGACATAACTTGTAATTCATTTCATTTTCACCTTGTGTGTTCAGTTAAATTAAAAAAAAATTGCATGACTCGTGGCAATCGGTTGTTTAGGAAATGGGTTTGGCGCGAAAGATTTGAGGCGAAACTATTGTATGTGAAGAAATGGATGTTTAACTATGGAGGAGTAGGTATGGAGATTCACCTTCCATCTTCAAGACTACTCGATCACGAGTCGTCATCAACTATTTGGACCAAGGATACGAATACCTTGTCACCTTTGAATGGTAGCTGCATAAAAGAACCGAGTGTTTTTGTCCCCATTCTTCATCCACTTAATGCCTCTATAGAGCTTGAATTTGCTGCTTTAACATCTTCACCTCATGACTTTGATACTGATTATGACCAGCATGAGTAAGGGAAGATGAATTGGGAAGTGATCCGACCCAAAGGCAGGAAAGGCCAACCCCTTGGGGAACTTTAATCCTCCGGTCAGAATTAACTAATGTCTCGGTCGATCCCTTCTTGTGTATTTGCTTCTCCATCCCTATTGTTTGACCAAGTGAATTTACAGCCCTTCAATTCAGTATCCATTAGTTCGCAATCATCTGGAAGTTCCCTGTAGATGTAAATTCGGTGTCATTCCATGAACGTTCTACCGGCCTTTTCCCACAGATAGAAGGATTTCGTTGAAGTCCCCAGTACAATCCCATGGTAAAAAATTCCGGTAGCAAAAGTGCCTGATCTGGTCCCTTAAGCCAACTCAGTCTTGGTATCTTCATGGAGTAGATGAACTTAACCTTCATTGAACCTTCCCAGCCCTGGTTACAGGCGACCATATCAATTAAATTATCCCAAAGTAGTTGCATAGACATATCCATATCATTGTTGCAACCTACCCCTTAAGGGAGAGAATAGGTTTAGAAGTATTGCCAAATTTGAGCCAATGGCCTTTAGTTAGTGCTGGTCCTCCCAAATCCATACTTCACATAACATTGGACTTGTGATTTGCGTTTAATCAATACTATGCGAGTTCTCAATAAGGAGTTGCCACTAGTCTATTGATAAAGGGCAACTAGAAACCCCAATCAAGATGCGAGAGTGTTGTCTTAATTGCATGCGCAACTAGAGATCCTAGGAATGGGACATGATTACCCTACCTATTCAACTATAACCATTTTGATACCTAAACTTGACCATTTGCTAAACAAAGTATCGGGGCAGCCTAATGAAAATTTTAAAATTTGTTCTAACCATTTTGAAAATGAAAATAACAATCAACATGTTAATATTGCGCAATCAAGTATAATCAAATTGAAATGCATAAGCAACAACCTAGCATTGTCTCTAAAAACACACACACACACAAAACAACTTTTATTGTAAAGCCCTAAAGGCTTGTACATTTTGGGCACAATTTTTAAAGGATTTTCAACTTTTAAAGAGAAAACTACTCAAAAAGTTAATTTTTTAAGATTTTTTTTCAAGGATTTCTAATTTTTCTGAATTTTCCGAATTTTCTAATTTTTAATATTTTTAATTCTGGAAAATGGACTTTGCACTGGGTTATGGAACCCGGTCCGGACATGGTCTGACCCGGACTCTAAAGGTCCGGGTTGGGTCTGGAATTCAGACCGGCCTCTGGGCCTAGTCCGAATATAACCAACTTCTATTTTTTGCTAAGCCCACAATTCCTGACCTTTGAGCCCATGACAACTAACCCATATCTAATCCAGAACCAGTCCATTCTCTATTAAGCCCAGGGACTTTTGTTCTCTCCTTCTCATTACTCTTTTTTTCTGTTTATTTTGTTTTGTTTTCTATTTTCTATTTTCTCTTTTTCTCATTCTCTTCCCCGCTCGTGGTCTTCTTCCTTGTGAAGCCGTCTCTCCTTCGCGACATCCTCACCCGAACTAGCACCAATATTCTGAGGAGCCCTCACCGGCGCCAGTCCAATGGCCGGTGGTTTCTAGTATTGCTTGGATCAACTCCAGCGAGAAGCCTTTCAAGCTCCGAAACCTTTACAGCCAGATTCAATCACAAAAACGCACGTGTACGCATATTTAAACGAAGGGGAACGGACTAACAAGGGCGGCTTCAAACAGTGGGCTCCTCCGGCGAGGAGTATGGATTTTTCAGCGAGAGGTTCATGGCTGACTCGGGCGGTGCAAGATATTAACAAATTTATTACATAGACCACACACAAAAGTAGCAAAGCTGCTGTTCTATTGAAAAGTCCTTGCTGTGGCAGTTGATCATTCTTGATGTTGCCATTCCGCGATTGAAGTTCGCCTCCTACTTTACACCACATTCATTTTTCACATGTGAAGTTCTTTTCTCTTTCAAGCCTGGCGTGCCGCTATTGAAAAATGCAATATTTGCATTTCCTTTCATTTCTATGCACTTTTAGAAAGAAACGAAATGGGGGCCCAAAAAGAGATATTTCCTTCTTTTATTTAAAATCATTTTCCTCAAGTTTCTCCTTAACTTAATCAACCAGATAATGGAAAATTATCCACTGTTATTGTTTTAACTTTAATTTATTTTATATGTGAGTGGCGTTTATAATTTAGACCCCACCAATCAAGAAAGTGCTCGCTTCGAGAGGGTGAGGTCCATTGGGCAATAATCAATTGACAGCACTATATTAGTTTGGCTAATGAAAATGGGATTAGACAGGAGGGGTTTTGAAAATGAGGTGGTGGAGATAGTTATGTTTGAGTACATAGTAGGCTAAAAATAATTAAGAGTAAGATCGAAAATTATGATAAAGAATAGGTACTGTGGGAGCTTATATTCGAAGAGGAAGATGCTTACATGGAGTTTCCTTCATAGTTTGAAAACTCTTGATGGGTTCAATATCTTAGGTGTGAGCTAAAAGAATCTGTCTTTTAAATATCATAGATGGGGTGAAGTTAAACTTCACTTCACTGTAAGCCGTGTAAGAAGATGAGAAAATTCAAGGAAGACAAGAAATGATCAACATGAGAAGACAAGATTGTGAAAGAATTTTTTGTATTTCTCAATGTAATTCACAATGTACAAAGGTGACAATATATAATGTAGAAAAAGATTAATTAAGAAGGAAGGATAATATTTTCTAATCTACATGTATCAAATCTAATCCTAGATTGATTTAAGACAATCACTTACAATCTCCAGTATCTTCAGACATATCTTCCAACACTTCCCCTCAAGCTAATGGCATGTATATGTCCAAGACACTAAGCTTGCTTAAGAGATATGTATGCCACCTTTGACATAAAGGTTTGGTGAATATATCTATTGGCTGTTTAGTGGTTCTGATTCCCTTTGCTTCAATTACACCTTCTTGAATCTTCTCTCAGGTAAAATGGCAACCAACCTCTATGTGTTTTGTTCTCTCATGTAATACAAAATTCACTGCAAGCTTGAGTTTAGAGTCGTTGCCACAAAACAATAAAGTTGGTTCCTTGACTTGTACTCC
This sequence comes from Corymbia maculata, assembly GCA_014182735.1. Lineage (NCBI taxonomy): Eukaryota > Viridiplantae > Streptophyta > Magnoliopsida > Myrtales > Myrtaceae > Corymbia > Corymbia maculata. The sequence goes on along the minus strand of CM024683.1, from coordinate 23,641,248 downwards.
AACATCCAAAAGCAAACCTCGTAACCAAACCACTTCACAAACGGCTTTAGCCATGGATCGATATTCGCTTCGGTGATGATAAAGATACAAAGTGGATTGTTTCTTCGTTTTCCATGAAAGTAACAACTCTCCAAGTTTAATACAAAAACCAAATATAGATCTTCGACTCATAGGACAAGTCACATAATCTGAATCGCAATAAGCTATCATCTCCATGTTGCACTTGCAAGAAAGTAGAATCCCTAGTCCCAGGTATTTCTTCAAATATTTTACAACCTTCAAAACATCATTCATGTGAGACTACTTTGGGTTATGCATGAATTGACCCAGAGTCTGAACCGCATAACAAATGCTTGGTCTGGTCATAGTGAGATAAATGAGTTTCCCAACTAATCACTGATAAATCGATGGATTCTTAAGCAATGGATCATTATTTTCAGATTGGAGTCCCATATCATAGTCAGTTGTGGTCAACTTGATATTTTGTTCGATAGGAATAACTGTTGGTTTAAATCCTGATAGACTGGCTTCTAATACAATTTCCAGTACATATTTTCGTTGGCTAAGAGAAATCCATTGGTCCAAATGAGTTATCTCAATTCCAAGAAAATATTTTGGTGATCCTAAGTCTTTGATATGGAAAGTAGAGTGCAAGTATTCTTTAAGTTTCCTTATAGCAGATTCATCATTTCCCAAAATGAGTATGTCATCAACATATATCATCAAGTAAATGGATGGCATACCTTTCGTCTATGTGAATAGGGCATAATCATATTTGAACTATTTGAATCCTGCAGCAGTGAGTGCATTGGTGAACTTGTCGTACCATTGACATGACGCTTGTTTGAGATCGTAGAGGGATTTACGGAGGCGACATACCTTAGACTCCCTCTGTCTTCGTAAACCTGATGGAAGATCTATATAAATTTCCTCATCTAAGTCACCATGGAGGAATGTGTTATGAACATCCATTTGGTGTAGGGACTAATCACGACATGCGGCAATTGATAAGAATGTGCAAACTGTAACATCCTTTGCCACTAGGGAGAAGGTTTCATGATAATCAAAACATTCTCGTTGAGTGAAGCTTTTGGCCACTAACTGAGCTTTATATCTTTCGATAGAACCATCTGTTTTGTACTTAATCTTGTACACCCACTTGCAACCTATTGACTTACAATGAGGGGGTAATGGGACAATGTCCCATGTATGATTTTCTATTAGGGCATGTAATTCATTTTCCATAGCCTTCTGTCATCATGGATTTTTGATTGCTTCATAATAATTATATGGTTCCCGCTCCTCAAATACCAGACTAATGCAACACATATGATCTAATGACAATCGATGAAAGAAGACATATAAAGAAACAGGAAAACGAGTACCTGATAAATTTGAAGAAGCACAGACATAGTCTTTCATCCAGGTGGGTGGACAGGTAACACGCTCGGATCGTTGAGGCACATCATGTTGTGGGATCGGAATTGATTCCTCATTCCTGGGTACTCCCTCAGTAGTAGTAGGTGACGAAGGAACTACCTGTGGAGAAAAGGTAGATTCTTCTTCATTCAATGCATAAGATTGCATATTTGATTGGTCCATAGCTAACGTGGATGTAGAAGCCTTGTCAAACAATGGCATTTCAACTTCTAGTTGATGTTCAGTAGGTCTAATGATATATGATTGTCCATAAGATAAGCCCTCGTAAGAAAGAAAGCGATGAGAATTTGTACTTTGATCCAATTCTCGAGAAAAGGACAATTCATCGCAAAAAGGAAATATATTCTCATGGAAGGTAACATCCCTACTTATGAAGAAATCCCCAATGGACGATTTAAAAATTTGATATCCTTTCTTTAGATTCAAATATCCCATAAATATGCATCGACGAGCTCGGGAACTCATTTTATCCCGAGGCCCCACTATAGTCACATAACATAAGCAACCAAAAACTCTTAAATGTTGAAGTTCGGGTTTCTTTCCATAGAGCAATTCAAATGGAGTCCTCCCATCAAAAACACAACTTGGCATGTGATTGATTAGGTAAGCAGCTGTGACCACACAATATCCCCAAAAAATTTCAAGGATGGAAGCTTGGAATTTAAGGGCACGTGCTACTTCTAATAAATGATGGTGCTTACACTCAACAATTCCATTTTGTTGTGGAATGTAGGTACATGAGCTCTCATGTAGAATCCCATTGGAAGAGAAGAAGGACATACAATCACTACTGAAAAATTCTTTTCCGTTATCAATGCGAATGCATTGAATTGACTTTCCAAACTGATTTTTGGATAGAATAAAGAATGTTCTCAAATGGGATAGAACTTGACTTTTTGATTGCATGAGAAATATCCATGTAGCACGTGAGAAGTCATCCACAATTGTGAGGAAAAAACACAAGCCATCACAATGTGGTGTGTGGTAAGGCCCCCAAGTATCAACATGAATCAGAAAAAAGGAATTTTTAGTGCGAGAATTGCTATTCGGAAAAGGCACACGAGCCTGCTTTGCTAAGGGTCAAATGGGGCATTGAGGATAAGGAAATGAGGTAGTATGACCCAATCTTTGATGATTAAGACAATTTATTTCATTAGTAGCAATGTTACACAATGATTCCTTATTCAATTCAACATAAGATAATCTGGAATTATTAGGAAAATTGATCTAGAAATATAGCCCTTGCGAGATACTACCCAAGCCCATCAGTTTCCCAATTGAAAGGGTGTGAAAGAAACAATTATCATAATTGAATAGGATTCGGCACGAATTTTCCTCACAAACTTGAGAAATTGATATGAGGTTGAAATGGAAGTTTGGAACATAAAGCACATTTCGGAGTGTAATAAGTGGACTAAGATTAACTATGTCAGTCATCATGACATGTGTGATGTTTCCATTTGGGAGTTGCACTGAAATAGGTAAGTGCAATTTTTTGACCTTTGAAAAGAAATTTTTGTTGCAAATAATGTGATCACCAACCCCTGAATTAATTATCCATGCATTTTTAGAAATTGAATTCATCAAGCAATATAAAGTATTTGTAAAACTCCCGCCCTTATCTGAAGTATCTAATCTCTTTAAGGCCTTTATAAGTTCGTGATACTGATCATGGTTAATTGTTGGATTCAACTTGTCAAGATGTTGACTCGTGATATGAAAAATTGTCGAGAAATCCCTTTTTCCTTTTTCTCCGGGCTTGCTATGCAATTTCCAGTAATTATCGATCGTATGATGTGGACATTTACAATAATCGCAATATAATTTGCCTTTTCCTTTTAAATTACCCTTTGATGATGTGGCAGAGGATGGCCCGTTGGATGATTTAAAAACCGGGGCCATCGTGGCTTCATGAGAGCCGTCTGATCCTACGGATGGAGGGGTGCCACGCACACCATTTGATCCAGATGAGAAGAACGCATGTGAGCCGTTGGATCCAGTCAGTTGATGAGATGGCCATGGAACGTAGATTTTCTCATCAAATCAGGATTGTCCACTCCTCTTTTGCCCTCTTCTGCAGAAATCCCTAAATGCCCACTTCTCTCTCCTTGCCCTTTTATCGCAGCCCCTCTCTGTCCGCCGGTATAGGCAGAGAGGGCCATTCCTTCTCCGGCATTCAGGTGGTTGGAGGTGGCAAGGCGTTGGCTCTCTTCCTGAATGGCGAGCTAATAGATTTTTCCGAGTGATGGCATGAGCTCCATCGTCAAGATCTGCGACTGAAATGAGAGTTAGATTCATTCAAAATTAGAAGGAATCTGGTCACCTGTTCTTGTTCCCTTATGGTTCGATATTGCTGCAAAGTCAATTCCGGCCCCTCTAGTTTCTCTTCGCTGCTTCCAATTCTTGCATAAGGCTGAGAGTTTGTTGAATGTAGCGGTTATGCTCATATTGCCCTATTTTAGATCTGAAAGTTGTTGGGTTAGCGAGAAAATCTTAACCCGATCTAATTTCCTATACATTTCTTTGATATTATCCCACATTTTTTTCAAATCTTCCGTTAGGGGTAGTCTGACCGCAACTTCGGGGGTGATGCAATTTCCAATCCATGTTTGAACAAGTTAGTTGCATTTTCTCCATAGTCGTGCTTGTCACTCATCGGACATAATCGGAATAGTTCCATCGATAAACCCATCTTTGTCCTTGGTGACCAGCATTCATCGGAATTCCCGTGACCGCTTTGAATAGTTGTTGGCACCCGGATAGTTGCTGCGTGATGAGTCGCAACTCCGGTCCGTCAATCGTCAATGTGTAAAGCGGGTCGTTGGGCTCTGAGCAGCCGCTAGTCGTAGCAAACGGATACGGAAAAAAACCGAGTTGAGGAACCGGGTAGGGATTTAATGCCGGACTTGAATTACTAGATTCGGCCATATGACCCGCATGTGAAAAACCTGGCCCAGTGGATGGGCTTGCCCCACTTGTGGCTGGTGGGCTCCCATCGGGTTGGACGTTGTTTTGGTAGCCTTGAATTTCTAGCAATGATGTATTTGGGCTTGGCCCAAAATATAACGGGTAGGGTTGCATCTAAATTGGCAGCCACTGGTAAGGTTGGCCTGCGATGGGTTGGCCCACAATGGGCGGGCTTGCCCTAGATTGGATTGAACTTGGAAAGGTTGCCATTGCACATATTAGGCCATATTGAGTTGTTCTTGAGCTTGAACGTATGAGGTGGGAGTGAGGTTTTGGACTTATGAAATTTGTGTTGTTCTTTCTCCCATGCTGCTCGTTTTGCCCATCAAATGCTGGAGACAAATTCTACTCCATAATAAAAAGTTCCTTTCTTCACTTGCTTTCTCTTGGAGAAAAGATTCCTGTGATAATAATAACCTTACTTTATAGGTTAAATTTTCTTGTCACAACAAGAAAGAAATGCAGGCAATCACTTGATACAAGGCGGAAGCTATATGAGGAGCTAATGCAGCTCTCATACCATATAAGAAAATGAGAAAATTCAAGAAAGACAAGGAAGGATCGACATGAGAAGACAAGATTGTGGGAGAATTTTCTATATTTCTCAATGTAATTTACAATGTACAGAGCGACAATATATAATGTAGAAAAAGATTAATAAAGAAGGAAGGATAATATTTTTTAATCTACATGTATCAAATCTAATTTTAAATTGATTTAAGATAATCAATTACAATATTCGATATCTTTAAATATATCTTCCAACAAGCCGCGACCCTCCAACAAACTTCGAGTTGAGGTGGGTGTGGTAGTTCAAATATACGCTCCAAGGAAGTCAGTGATGCAGGATTGTTGGGACCACTGGCATTTTGACTTTTTGTTAAATTGCTTCATAAATCTGCTGTAGCTTCTGACTTCCTGATAAGTGATTGATGTGGACTTTCTGAGGGCCTCTTTGGGGCCCCATCACCTAATCTTTTGCAGTGAAGCGACGTCGGTTAACTTAACCAAAGGCCGTGTCCCTATTACTCCCCTCTCTTAACCTAATCTTTTGCGCTGAAGCGACAAGGTCCATTGGAGAGAGAAGATGTGCATTGCACTGATATAAGTCACAAACCTTAAATATTGGAATCAATAGCCAGTGGCCTAGGAAGACTCGTTCATTAAACATTGTGTATTGGGAACGTTCAGAAAGCATGTGCTCTATACCCTCCGCGTTCTCCTCTCTACCCGGCCTTGTCACTTGTTTATCTACATCTTTTGTGCAGCAGGAAGGCACCTTCACTTCATTAAATATTTAACAATTCGTAATCGTTCAGAATGCATGTGATCTCCATCGAAAGATTAGCCTTGACTAAAAGGAACGCATCTAGAGATAAAGACTATTTTCTTCTTGGCCGTGAGTGTAGGCAACCCAATGATACTGCCTTGACTTGAGGGCGACGTCCATTCGTAAGAGATTTGCATTTCACTACTCCAAAGGCAATAACTTCGGCACCGGATTAATCAATAGACACCTGCCTGGGAAGACTCGTTCTTTAAACATCCTGTATTCAGAATCGTTCAGAAACCATGCGCTTTCAGTCCAGCCTTTTCAATTCTTTATCTAGCTCTTTTCGTGCAGCGGGAAGGCATCCTCGCTGGAAAAAAGGGCAAAACTAGAGCAAAGCAGGCAAAGGGATGCACCGTTTCGTTTCAGGTCGTTCCTTTGCGGTGCTTGTGGCGCCGATTTTCTTCTTCCTATGCTTGTATTCAATAATCTCGAGAAGACGAAAAAGACTGTTGAAAAAGAGAGCACAAAGGAAGCATCCGATCCTTCATCTGGTGTCATTTAATAAATTATAACTCTATTCCACGGACAAGATATCAATCAATTATTTACATCTGAAAGTTTGAAAAGCATATTATATAGATTTTATTTTACACAAAATAGTTAAAAGTATGGGACGTGGAATGAATAGAAGAGAAATAACAACTACCATTGTTCATCTCTACCTCACATTTTCAGATTTAGAATTTGACTATTTTAAACAAAGTTAAAATATAAAGTAACATTCATAATCACCAGCTAGGTCCTTTCTTCATGTTAATTATTTCTTGCTTGGTAGAAGATTGCATGTCCTTACCTTTCATAGAGACTAGTTACCAACCCTTTTATGCAAGCAGAAAAGCATCTTTCCTTCCGTCGCTCCCTTTCAGGTTGCCATGGATAAAGGGCAGAGTCAGATAAAGAGAAGGATTGATAACACTTCATTCCCTTTTTTACTTCTAAAAGATTTCATGTTCATGTCTGTTTCTACGTGTCATATATTCTTCATTCGAAATCCTTTTGGACGTTACCTCTCAATATCCCTTCTTACTTCTAATAAGCCCAGACACTTCATTCCTTTTTCTTTTCTTTTTTCCTTTTTTCTTCTTTTTTTTGTCAAAATTCCCTTTTTACACGAGTTATTCATTCAAATTAGGGATGTCAAAAAAACCCATCCAACCCAACCCGAACATGGCCGAAACACGACCTGAACACGAAATAAGTATGGTGCATGTTTTGAGTCTTAATATTGTTTGAGTAACAATTATAAACACAAATGAAATACATGTTTTGGGTTAAATTAGGTCAGAACATTGTTTTGACCTAAACACACCCAACCAAGCTATCCTTCTATAACTCCTTCTACTTGCAACTCATCCAGCACGTCTCATCTCACGGGTTCGTCGTCGTCGCCCCCTCGGTCGGCCCCCATCAATCTCTCTCCCTCCGCCCCCTCTCTCTCTCCATCTTCCATATGATTTGCTTCTTTTTTGCGGCCAATGCAGAACTTTAGAGGATGGAGTATTATTTATTTGCGAATATGTTCACGGACGAGTTGGATGAGGCCTTGTAGCATCACGTAAAAGCATTTCAAATTCCCTTTGTCATTTTTTTATTAAAAAATTATTTGTCTGCGAAGATGTTCATGGACGGGTTGAACGAGATCTCGCGGCGTCACGTAAAATCATTTCGACTTCCCTTTGTCATATTTTTTATTAAAAAATTATTTGTCTATGGAAATGTTCATGGACGGGTTGGACGAGACCTCGCGACGCCACATAAGAATATTTCGAATTCCCTTTGTCATATTTCTTATTAAAATATTATCTATCTGGGAGATGTTTATATATGGATTGGACGAGACCTCGCAGCGTCACGGTTCACGGACGGGTTGGACGAGGTCTTGCGGTGTCACATAAAAGCATTTCGAATTTCCTTTGTAATATTTTTTAATAAAAACACGAAACCCAACCCGACCGACCCGTTTTTTTTTGCTTAATATTTTATGCATTTCGGGTTGGGTCGGGTCGGTCGGGTAACATCAAGACCCGACCCGACCCGACCCGACCCGTTGACACCCCCTAATTCAGACCACACACGAAAGTCAGCAAAGCTGCTGTTCTTTTGGAAATTCCTTGCTGTCATTGGACACGGTGGCATTTCATCGTTCTTCATGTTGTCATTTCGCGATTGAAGTTCGCCTCCTATTTTAAACCAAATGCATTCTTCACTTTTCTTTAAATACTAACTACTCAAATTTGTCTTCACGTAATGTCTTTTTCAAACTTGGTGTGCTGCTATTGAAAAATGCAATATTTGCATTTCCTTTCATTTCAATACACTTCTAGAGAGAAATGAGACGTTGGCCAAAAAGGAGATTTATCCCTAGTCCCAGTCACAACGGTATTATTTGCTTTGGACCGGAGTTTGCACGGTTTTGTTCTTCTGGATTTTGCTCAGAAAAAACTTCATTAAAAGTTAGAACAAGTGTCATTCCAAATATGGTATTTTATCTCACTATATTCAGGCGATGTGGGATTCGGTTCATTTATGCTCATTTTGCCATCCTCGTTAGCGCCGCACTTTATCTGAGCTCTAGAGCTACTTCAAAACCCGGCGATCACTCTCGTAATCAATGGACCAGGTCATTACAAATTTAGTTAGCCAAAAAATGCAAAAGTTTTATTGGTTATTATTTTAATTAATTTTACATGTAAGTGACGTTTATAACTTGGACCCCACTGATCAAAACCATTATTGATAGAAACATCCTCCAAGCAAGAAAGTGCATGCATCTAGAGGGCGAGGTTGACTGGGCAATAATTACTTGACACCATATTATGGGATTAGACAGAAGGAATTGTCAAAAATGAGGTGGTGGAGATAGTCAGGTTCGTGTACATATTAGGCTAAAAATAATTAAGAGTAAGGTCGAAGGTTATGACGAGGATTAGGTGCCATGGGAGCTTATATTCAAAGAGGAAGATGCTTGCATGGAGTTTCCTTCATAATTCAAAGACTCTCGACAGGTTCAATGTCTTAGATGGGAGCCAAAAGAGTCTGCCTTTTAAATATCATGGACGTGGGGTGAAGTTATGCGGTAGTTCAAATATGCGTTTCAAGGAAGTCGATGGTGCGGGGTGGTTAGGACCACTTGCATTTTGATTTCATTGCTTAGTTGCCTCTTGAATCTGCTGAAGCTTCTGACTTCCTGATAAGTGATTGACATGTACTTTTTGGAGGCCATCACTAATCTTTTGCAGTGAAGCGACGTCGGTTAACTTAACCGGGGGGCCCGGGGGGGTTGCTTTTCTCTCTCAACAAGGAGACGAACCTTCTTGGGCATTTCCGAGGGGAGAAATTAACGTACACGTGGACCAATCAAACAAGTTCGACTTTGCTAGAAGACGAGGTCCGAAAGAAGACAAGGTATGGACTAAAAGCATATGCAGAGAAAACATCTTTCCCTTATTCATCAGTCCTTGTATTCAGCAGAAGAGCATCTTTCGTTTCAATCATCGTTCCTCATATTGCCGAAACGCAGGCTGTCTTCTTCATCTCCCCTCCAGCCAGACAAATGGAGCTCGCTTTCCTTCCCTCTCCAAATCCACTTCTTCTTCCTTCTCCTTCCCCTCCACTTCCTTTCAACCTCCCTCCCAAGCGCTCCCGCCATGGACACCCCTTCCGAGTTTCCGCATCTTCCAATTCTGGCCCTCCATTTAGACTCCCCTGGCAGCATCTGTCTCAGTCGTTTCAACACAGCTCAGGTCGGTTATGGCTCAACTTCGGCGTCATAGTGAAGAAGGAAACTGGTTTCAACTTCGGTGTCTCGGCGTCCAATGCTTCGTTTGTCTCTTCGATACCAACAGCAGAAAGTAGCAATCAATACGACGTGTTCTTAAGCTTTAGAGGTTCAGACACCCGTAAAGAATTCACCGATCACCTTTATCACAGTTTGGTCAACATAGGGACTATACCAATTCGTGTGTTCAGGGATGAGAACAACATCCCAATCGGTGAGGAATTTGATTCAGCAATTCTTGATGCCATCACACGGTCTAAGATTTCAATTCCCATCATCTCCATCAGTTATGCTTCAAGCGAATGGTGCCTCCGCGAGCTCATTCATATGATGGAATGCAAAAAGACTATGTCACACATGGTTTTGCCTATTTTTTACAAAGTGAAACCATCGGATTTGCGGTATCTAAAAGGAGATTTTGGGAGTAACTTTCATTTGCAAAAGCAGCGTTTTGATGAGAAGGTCATCCAAAAAGGGATACAAGCACTTAGAGATGTGAGTTACTTAAAAGGATGGGAATCCAAGAGCATTGTCGACGGGTACTTCTCTTGCACTTGAGCTTTTCTTTTTCTTTATAAGTAACTTTTCTTACTCACGCAAATGCCCTGAAATATGGATGAACTTCTTTCACCACAAGCTCAGAAAGATCCCCAAAATGTCCCAATCAACAACAAATGATAGTACTCCCCAAGATGTCCCCGAAAACTAAACCAACAACAGCTAAACCCTAAGTATCCTGAAGCGCACAAGAATTTTACACTTGTCCCCGGTACCGAGCACAAAAGACTCCAATGCTCATTCTTCCAAAGCTTGATCACCACCAGATAAAATTGACCTCTTATTGCCAACATGAGGTTGGATCAAGGATCTAACACTTGTCATTGATTATGTCTGGGCTTAATTTCTCGTTTTGATAAAATTGACCTCCTTTGGCCAACATGAGGTTGGATCAAGGATCTAACACTTGGCATTGATCATGTCTAGGCTTAATTTCTCATTTTTGGGGTTCTTTGACAGGCATGAGGGAGAATTAATAAAGCTTGTGGTTGAAACTGTTCTAAGAGAGTTACGGAAACATTTTCAGCTAGATGTTCCTAAGCAATTAGTTGGACTTGATGGTCATATGAAGGAAATTATGAATTGGATAAATAGTCCTTCCGTCAATGCTCGAATGATTGGAATTTATGGCATGGGTGGGATAGGCAAAACAACTGTTGCCAAGTGCATCTACAATAAGCTTTCAGATAAATTTGTGCATGTCAGCTGCCTTCCAGATATTCGAGAAACTACTCATCGCCATGGTATTGTGTGTCTACAGAGCCAACTAATATCTGATATACTAAAGAGCAAAAATGAAGTATCTAAATTTGATGATGGAATTAACATAATCAAATCAAGATTCAAAGGAAAAAAGGTTCTCATTCTTTTGGATGATATAGATCACAAGAATCAACTAAATGCTTTGGCTAGAGAACGTAATTGGTTTACTTCAGGAAGTATCATCATTGTCACAACTAGAAATAAAGTTGTTCTTGATCAATCTGAATTCGAGGTAGACAATAAGTATGAATTGAATGAGATAGATGAGAAGCATTCTCTGCTTTTATTTAGCAGGCACGCGTTTCGTATGGACCATCCTCCAAGGGAGTTTGAGGGTATCTCTCATGATATCATATCCACCATGGGTGGCCTTCCCTTGGCTCTTGAAGTTATAGGCTCATACTTGTATGGAAAAACAAATCAAAAAGTATGGGAAGATATGTTGAGGAAATTAAAAAAAGAGCCAAATCAAGATGTTAAAGAGATATTGAAGATAAGTTATGAGGCATTAGAAAATGCACATAAGGAGATTTTTCTTGATATTGCTTGTTTTCTTATTGGCAAAGAGAGCAAATTTGCCATTTACATGTGGGAGGATTGTGGGTTTTATGCAAGTCTAGGAATTGAAGAGTTGAAGTTGAGGTGCTTAATAAAAATTGACAATGATGGTAAGTTAAGAATGCATGATCAACTGAGAGATCTTGGAAGAAATGTTGTTCAAGAAGAGGGACCGCCTGAGAGACGTAGCAGATTATGGCTCTATGAGGAAGCCTTCGAAGTACTAATGGGAGAAAAGGTAACATATGTCACTCCTTTTTCTTTCCCTTTCCCTATTATTTTCATATATATATATAATCTGATTTATTCTAATCTTTTATCTAGTATGAAGAAACGCTCCTAAATGTTAGGAAAAAATTCCATTCATTATTCATGTCCATTATAGAGTAATTGTGACGTCTAATTTTATTATTCATGCAAGGATGAAAAAGCTATATTATCTCGTGTGGTTACCAAATAGAATGTCATTCAAATTCATTGATGTAAGTTATATCTGTCAAAAATTTAATTTATAATAAATTTAAAATCACTTAACTGCGATTCTACACTAAAAATATCATTTATTAAAAGATGTAATTTTCATATTTTGCTGGAAAACTAATAATCCGAAAGATTACAATAATAAATAGAGATGAAGCGCAAACATCATAGATAAAATGAATGAAGATTTCTTCGTCCAGGATAATATAGATAATAGGTGCCAATTATAATAACTAATAATCTTAAAAACATTACCATTGAAAAATGAGTCAAATTCACTCTTACCACGCGTGCTTGTTTTCTAGGACGGATGACTTTATAACAGTGCTCCTATGTCGTTGGAAACCAACGTTTGACATGTTTCTCCGTTTTGATTATGAAGATTTCCGTCCCTCCCTCCATTAATTATATCCACCTTCTTTCACTCGTCTTTCCCATTAATAGATACAATTGCAAAATCCCCCTTAGAATTAAAATACGAAAATCTTATTATTTTTTTTAAGGTAGTACAAGGTCGATGCTATTCATTTCTTGGGCTAGGTTAGGAGTATAATAAAGAGTGAATTTTCTTATTTCTTCTTTCATTGCCATTGCCATTACCTTTTCACTTTTCTTATTGAACATTCTTTCCTCTCAAACTCTCCACCGCCGCCCGCTCAAACGCTACCTCCAAATCCTACAACTATCCCTTCCCTCCTCGCTGACCTCACATCACAATAGTCTCTCGGTCTGTAGATAAAGAGGGGACGTTAGGATGCAAGTTGATATCAAATGATAATATTCAAGGTGTAAGTTGCAAATTTTAAAAGTAATGATGATACTTTAAATATAAGTCTTCATTTAACTTTTTGTAATTATCTTTAAACAGAAATACAACACATATTGGAACTTACAGTCTCTTAGTATTTTCTTATTCTGAACTATTTACCCACACCTATCTTCTATAGTATTGAGTTTTGCAGTGTAGCTCTATTACCAATTGTAGGGTATGTTACCCCTTGCTTTGATATCAATTGTAGAGTGCACAACTTTGCTCTAATACCACTTGTAGGGTATGCGAAAGCGTTGGGGAGGTAACATGAGAGAATTGTAATAAACAACTCAATATGCAATGTTATACTAAATTGCCGTACATGTATAACACTTACACCACATTCACTCACAACTATTACAGTATAACTTTCTCTCTTACCACATACAAAACACTCAAACTCAAACTAGCTGATACAAGCACATACTCAACTATTCTATCTTCCCTCTCGATTATAGGACAACTTGCTCACGCCGAGCTACTCTCTATCAGGCGGCATTGCCTTTCTCTCGAAGTTCACCTTTACACTTGGTGACTTCCTATTCCGAAGCTCTCACTGCTGGAGGCTCTCTCTCTAAAGCTCACATGCTTGTGGCTTTAGGCCCTCTCTGGCATGAGGCTCTCCGCCTGCGGTGGCTTGAGGCCCTCCCTGGCCTGAGGCTTTTCAAATTCTTTACCTCTGAGCCTTATATATAGTCTGAGGTTTGCCAACTTCAGTGTGAACTGAGAATTGCCTCAACTCTTTTTCCGAAACCGAAGTCCAAGTTAAAATTTGCTTTCTGTCTTCCTTTGACTTTTCTTTCGGCCACCGATTTTCTCTCCAGAAAGGAGAGAATTCCATACAACAACTCACAATAAAATATTATAAAATTCTCAGCCCTTCTTCTTGCAGACTTTCTCTAGAATTCTCACTTGGCAGCCCTCGCTTGGGCTGGCGAGGGCAGTGGACAATTCTTTTTTTTCTTTCTTCATGCTTGCGGCTTCTTGTTTTCATATTAGGTGTTGACTCCAACACATACTATCTCTCACTTGATTTTCATTCAATTTTTTAATTGACGAAAATGCCTACCAATATACCTTGAGTACTGTCGAACAAAAGCTAAGTCGATCGATTGCACCAAGCTTAAGGTGATTGGCGAGATCGACTGAGATTGCACAAATTAAGTGCAAGAATAAGGTTTGGAAGGGTGCGAATTATACTGATTTAAGTGCAAGAAAATGTAAAATGGATTGGAATTAAAATACAAGAAATTGAAAAGAAATAAAATTTCATGAAACGAAAGTGAAACGAAACGAAAATAACAAGGAAAATAAAAGATTACTCGGAGAAGTGTTGCGTTTGTGCGTGTCTGATTTTTCCTTTTGAACGCCTCTTTTATACTAATGCCTCTTGTCCCCCGTTAGGTTTCTTGGAGAGGTTCCCATGGATAAGAGTAACTTCACTTCCTGCATATAACTTCCGCACGCACCAGTTGTCTCATGCATTACTTGCCACATAAATCTTATAACACTTGTTTATACTATTTTTTAAAGAAGATATTCCGCTTTTGATTTCTCAATTTAAATTTCTTAAAAATCAAATGATGATAATAATTTGAATCAATTTTGGATGAAGCCATGAGCTAGTTTTATCATTTAACATTTAAAAGTGAAAAACATCATTAACCGTCACTACCCACTGTCCATGTATAGTTAGTCAATTGTCAAACAAAAAAATAAATATGTTCTTTGCTTCTTTTTAAAGAGGGAATTGTTCATCATTTGAAACTTTAATTGGTGTCACTGGTCCAATCCTGTGTAAATGGCCCGTATGTTTGATTTAGTCTATATCTAATCTAGCATCATAATTAGGAAAAGTGAAATTAGTCTCACTTTTGGTCAATTTCAATTTTACCCTAATATAAGTATTCTCTTACTAGCAAATGGCAAAAGAGTAAAGTCTCACTTTTGTAGAACACTTTTTCTCTAACAAACTCTTCTCACACCTGTGGCAGTATCATCCCCAATTCTTATCCCCATTTTCTTATCATGATAATAGTTATGTTAAGTTCAAAATTCACATAAGAATTAGCCAATGTTAACGGCCCTGGCTCGTAATGCTTGTATAGTGTCTCGAAGACTTTATGCAAATTCCATCTACAAGAACAATATCATTTCTAGGTTGACTTTTCTATAATATCTCACGTATGCATTTTTCTCAAATACTTCTGTTGAGGGCATGAGGAAAAAGTACTCAAAAAGTCCTAAACTTATGGCACTGGTACCAATTGAATCTTAAATATTTCAATTGGACTAATTTAGTTCTAAACATTTTCGCATTAGTACCAATTCAATCCATCCAGCCAATTTAAGCCGAAAATTAATGACATGGACATCGGCCGTCCTACTTGATACGAGTGGCACCGACGTGGACATTTAAAGTATTTTTAATAATTTTTTAGATTTTTATTCTTTTTTTAATTTTTTTCCTTTTTCTCCCATTTCTTTTCCATTTTGGACTGTGGCTATCTGCCACGAGTGAGGACATCGTGGCCCTTGTCAGTACAAGCAAGGTTTCTCTTACTAGATTTGGCAAGGGGACGATGCTTTCAGCCTATGTGAGGGTAGCCCTCATCGAATTTGGCAAGGACAAGACCCTCGCAACATGGGCGAGGGTGACCCTCGCCAAATCCAGCTAGAGCACGAGTGTCCGGGCTTGGGCAAGAGCATGGGTGTTGAGGCCTGGGCAAGGGCACAAACCTCATGGCTTGGGTGAGGGTTGCCCTTGTTGCCCTTGCCCAAGCCATGAGGGTTGTGCCCTCACCAATTTTGGTGAGGGCCAACCTCGCCCAAGCCATAAGAGTCTTACCCTCGTTAGATCTGACAAGGGCCTCACCTAGGCTGTGAGGGTTGTCCCCTCTCCCCTTCCCTATGCCGGCGAGGGCCGTGATGCCCTCGTTGGCCCTCACTTGTGGTCAGTCACTAGCCATGGCTAGTATCGACCATAGTCCAAAAAGGAAAAGAAAAGGAAAGAAGAAAAAAAGGCAACGAAAGAAGAAATTTAAAAAAAAAAAAAGAGTAAAAAAACCAAAAAATTATTTAAAAAATACTTTAAAATATCAACATCAGCGTCGGCTGTACATGGGACGACTTGCATCCATGTCATCAATTTCTGACCTAAATTATAGATTGAATTAGTACCAATACAAAAAAAATTTAAGACTAAATTAGTCAAACTGAAAGGTTTAGGACTTATTAGGTATCAATGCCATAGGTTTAAGATTTTTTTGGTACTTTTGCCTAGACACTACTAGCTTGCAATTACGTCGCACTAGAAAAAACAAGCTTACAATTAATACTAATATATAATTACTAATTCACCTCTTAGGAAAGCGTGCCCATGCTAAGAACGAACGCCAACAATGTTCATTAAGGTATTTCTGCAAAACCTATTTGATAAAAGTGGATACTAACAGCTATATAAATTCCTTAACGACGAAATAGTCTATTGACTATCACTGCCAGGTGAGACACGAGCTTAATCAAGTCCGACTGGATAATTCAAACAGGGAGTTGTTTGTATGTAGTAGTGCAAGAAATCAAATTGGTATCATGCGCCTAATCTATTAGCACAAGCACGTTCCTTAAACTAAGTTAGCTCCACAGGGTTGCCTATCAGACATTTAAGCCGAGTCTTTCGCTGCTATGCCGTTCAAGCGACTAGCAGAGTCCTGCTAGAGACCCAGCGACCAACCAGTAGCTTTGGCTACTTGTGACCTTCATCATGGACATATCAGTATGTTCCTCTGAACGTCTGCTCCATCTAGAAACTCCCAAAATCATTCATTCACGGTTTCATGTATTCACATCGAGTTGAGGCTTGATTTCATTTGTGGTCAAACTCAAGACACTAATTCAATAAAATATATTAATGAAAATTTGGGATGGAAAAGGATATTACAAGTGTCATGTCTTTCATATGATGCTTATTTTAGTTTCAAAACTTTTTGAGTGGTTATTTAAGTGTCACGTGTTAAAAATTATTCACTTGAGTATTGGTGGTGATTTGTCTCTCTAGAAAATCCAACATGACAGTAAATTATTATATAACATTTGACATGACTCACCAACAAGATGAAGTCGGCAAGTGATCCTCTAGACGAGGTCTTTTAGAGATTTGTTTGCCAAAAGTTGAGAAAATGGGGGAAAATCCATTGTGTTCTCAAATTGGGGAAATATCACCTTATCAGATTGGGTGTTAAGAAGATCGCGATTGGGAAACACTCAACGCTTGTTCACGATGCGATTTCACCCCAAGGCTTGTGGCTCATCTTCACTACAAGGCCTCCTCTTCCTCCTCCAAGTCCGACTCGAGCATCATGAAGGCGAACGAGATAGCTCCGCTTCTCCATCGAGAAAATAGAGCTTTTCTCTTTCAGCTATAGAAAGCGAGTTTTGTTTCATCTCACCGCACAAACGCTAGAACTTTTTTAAAATTTCTTTTATTTGACTTTTATTATTTTTCTTTTGCCCGTTGGCTTATCACACGAGGAAACATGAAAATGTCTCTTCAAGACAACCCTTCAACACGTATTACGCAATTCTTCGTCTCTTCCGAAACCAGACCAAACCCACGTCCAAGTTTCTTTGGTTTACCCAGATCCACACCTCTTTTTACGTAAAACCAAACTCTTCTTCCAGTTTATATCTAAAATTATGATTTTCCGCTTCATTTATTTTGTTCACAGCAATATATGGATTCTTGAATCAGTTCTTTGTTGAATGCTGCGAAAATAACAGAGAAGATTTTTTTGGGAGAAAGAGAGACACAGAGAGAGTTTTACCCTACTTTTAATTATGCATCGTTCACTTTGCCATGTTGGACGGAGAATTTTTCATGTTGGACTTCAATTCCCTTTGGAAAAGCCAGGTCAGAATCAAATTTTAATTTAGAAAGCCACGTAGGACAACTCATTGGAAATTGTTGCTAGAGGTACTCAAGTGATCATTTCTCCACCAACGCGGCACTCAAGTGATTGCTTAAAAGTTTTAATATTTAAGTCAGCGTTGTATGAAAGTTGTGACCATTCTAATATCCTTTTTTTTCTTTTTTCTTTTTTAAATTGTGTGCCTTTGAAATTAATGCTCTAGCTTTTAAATTCCAAACCTTGAACATTATTGAAGACCGTCCCTGGTCAACTACACTTTTAGGGGAAAAATATAAGTACTATAGATTAAATTCATCAAAGCCATACGGGATTTTTTTTCACCATCTTCTACTAATTAATGATCTATTTGAGCAGAGAAAGTGAAACTGTGTGTTGTGATTTATAAGATGCAACAATGAAGGATGCCAATCTTGTGCAAATCGACATATGTATCTTCATTTTTTTCTTGGTTAGTAAGCAAAAATAAGCGTATTTCTTCAGAAACTTTCATACGGCAGAGTTTGCTAAAAGGTATTGCCCAGCATCGACGACCTAGCGTTCCATATGTTAGAAACCTTAATCCAACCATAATACCACGAAGGAATTTAAGTAGTTCATTTTTTTAGTTGTTCTGAAAGAAACTCTTTTCCAATCCTTACCAAAATCTTAAATACTATTCAAATTCTAAAAGATTTATTGCTCACGAATGTCATCACGTCACTTTTGTACACATATTTTACGAGAAAAATTACAATTTCAAACAAGACTAGTTAATTAATTGAAAATCGGGTGCTCCATTAGCTACTTAACAAGTGACCCATGGGCAGTTTTTAACAAATTCTCTAAAAAATATGAAAAGTTACAAGTCAGCATTTACATGTTTTAAAAGGTTCGTGTATTTCGCTTATATAAATCAAAGCACCTGCGCTACATTATTCAAAAAATGTAAAAGGTAATATGTTGAAGCTTGTTTGTCATAGCTTTTTTAGAGGAAGATGGCTTCTATTTATATTTATGATTTTGAAAAATTAAGTTTGAGTTTAGGTATCAATATTTAAATACGGCAAGGATAGAAAGATGACAAAGTGTGCACGTCGAAGATCTTATAAAGCAAAGACTAAAAATTAGAGGCCAATTGGACACCCGATTAATTGATTTGATACACAGGGAACAAAAAGGATCCAGGCAATTTATCTCGAGGGGGACCCTGGCCATTTCCAAACATACACGAATAAACAGTTTGAAAATTTACGGAGTTTGAGGTTCCTTCAGTTTGGGCAGCGGCTTTAAGAGGAAACTTTAACAAAGTGTTTCCAGAATTGAGATGGCTTCACTGGTATGGCTTTAGAGAAAAGGAAATATTGACAACCAATTTGCCTCTATCGAAATTAGTGGTGCTACAATTGTCAAGCCCCATCATTACAGAGGGTTGGAAAGGATGGAGTTCAATCTTGGTAAGATGGAAAAAAGACATCTTTTATGATTTTTTGTTTATTTCATTTTACTGATCAACTAATTTTTTGACTGCTTATTCTCCTTTGTATAGGCAGCAAAACGGCTAAAAGTTCTTGACTTGAGTCAGTGCTCTAGCCTCAAGGAGCTACCTACATCAATTGGTTCTTTAAGGAAGTTGGAGAAATTGATTGGCATCAATTGTTATTCATCGAGAGAAATCACTCACTCGGTTGGGAATCTTTCTTCTCTCCAACACCTTAACCTAAAGGGCTGTGAGTCATTGATAGAACTACCGAGCTCAATTGGGAAACTTTTTTCTCTCCAACACCTTAACCTAGAGGGCTGTAAGTCATTGAGAGAACTCCCTAGCTCTATTGGGGATCTTTCTTCTCTTCAACACCTTAACCTTGCGGGTTGTGAGTCATTGAGAGAACTCCCTAACTCGATTGGGAATCTTTCTTCTCTCCAACACCTTAACCTTGCGGGTTGTGAGTCATTGAGAGAACTCCCTAGCTCGATTGGAAATCTTTCTTCTCTCCAACACCTTGGCCTAGCATACTGTCAATCATTGAGAGAACTCCCTAGCTCGATTGGAAATCTTTCTTCCCTCCAACACCTTGACCTAGCGCGATATGAATTATTGAGAGAACTCTTTAGCTTGATGGGAAATATTTATTCTACCAAACACTTGCACCTACGTGATCATCTTTTATTGATGAAACCCCCTAGCTCCATTAAACTAGTGGGTCGTGAATTATTGAGAGAACTCCCTGACTCCATTGGGAATCTTTCTTCTCTCCAACACCTTAACCTAGCAGGTGATCGATCATTGAAAGAACTCCCTAGCTCTATCGGAAATCTTTCTTCTCTCCAACACCTTAACCTATTGTGTTGTGATTCATTGAGAGAACTCCCTAGCTCGATCGGAAATCTTTCTTCTCTCCAACACCTTAACCTATTGTATTGTGAATCATTGAGAGAACTCCCTAGCTCAATTGGAAATCTTTCTTCTCTCCAACACCTTGACCTAGCAGGTTGTGAGTCATTGACAGAACTCCCTAGCTCAATTGGGAATCTTTCTTCTCTTCCACACCTTGACCTAGAGGGTTTGTCATTAACAGAACTCCCTAGCTTGAGTGGGAATTTTGCTTCTCTCAAATACCTTAACCTAAGGAATTGTCGACCATTGAGAAAAATCTCTAGCTCAATCGGGAATTTTTCTTCTCTCCAACACCTTGACCTAGAGGGTTGTGTATCATTAGAAGGACTCCCCAGCTCGATTGGAAATCTTTCTTCTCTCAAATACCTTAACCTAATGAATTGTCAGTCAATGGAAAAAATCCCTAGCTCAATTGGGAATCTTTCTTCTCTCCAAAACCTTGACCTAAGGGAATGTTGGTCGTTGAGAGAAATCCCTAGCTCAATTGGGAATCTTTCTACTCTTCAACACATAGAACTATGGAATTGTCGATCGTTGAGAGAAATTCCTAGCTCGATTGGGGATTTAGAAAATTTGCAATGTCTAGATATTAGTTATTCTGCAATTGAACAGTTGCCTAATGGTATTGGCAGGTTGAAAAATCTACGAAGGCTAATTCTTAGATTTTGTCGTAGTCTGAAAAGGAAAATTCCAAGTGAAATCGGTGACTTGTCTTCGCTCGAGATTCTCGAAATCACTCACGCTCCAATACATAACCTACCAAAAAGCATCCGGAATCTTTCTTCTCTCAAACACCTTAACCTATGGAACTGTAACAAGCTCAAGTTGTTGCCAGAGCTTCCTTCTAGCTTAACACATCTAACGGTGTCTTGCCACAGTCCTAAGTTGCCACAGCTTTCTCACCTAATCTACCTTGAAGAACTTCGTCTTGATCAATGCGATCTACTTGAATACATCTCGGAGCTTCCCTCAAGACCCTTAAAACTTTATGTTGACTCCTGTCATAAGCTGATGCCTAAGCTAGACGAGTTCAAGTACTTGGAATTGTTGTCAATAGTCAAATGCAATTCTCTTGAAAGATTGGACCTTTCGCATTTAAATCGTCTGAAACAATTATACATTGAGGATTGCAATAATCTAGTTGAAATTCAGGGCCATGATTATTTGGAGTGCTTGAAGACAATAGTTATACGTTACTGCCAGTCAATTCGAAGACTGATCCTTCAAGAATTACGGTGTTTGAAACTATTAAAGGCTAACTTTTGTGGCAATCTAGTCGAAATTCGAGGTCTTGATAAGGCAGAATTCTTAAAGATGTTGGATATCTCTAATTGTGGGTCCATTGAAAGATTACCTGACCTATCATCCTCTACGACCTTGGAAGCATTGAAGACTGATGGTTGTGACAATCTGCGTGGTATTGATAGCCTTGATTGATTCTTGCCTTGCTGATGTAGGTACACAAGGGGTGCAAAGCCTTTGTGGGACTACTTAACCTGTCGAAATTTGAAAATTAGAGTATTTCACAATGAGGTGTTTGCTTTATGGTACGCATATTCCTGGGATAGAGGAATCCAAATCTCTAAAACACATAGATATCACAAGATGCGAATCAGTGCCGCTTTACCGGATTTGTTAGGGTGTGAGAAGTTGAAATCTCTAGTGGTACAAGATTGCAAGAAACATAGTCAGCCACGAGACTTGAAAAGTTGGATCCAACTTACCAGGACAAAGGTCATTAGAAATTGTGGAAGGGTGAATATGGAGGTTACTTTGGAGATATTATATTGCAGTGATGACGATTTGATGAATCTTATACTCATATTACAACCGTTAGACGACTCATGTTTCCTTAAAAAGGTAAATAAGCAATATCATTTTTCTCCGAAGATTCATCAGCTACTTCTCATCACTTTCTTCTTTTGACAAAAGGTTTTCCTTGATAGGGTTATGTACTTTCCTAAGTTTCTAGTCTTACATATTTGAAGGAGTACGGGGCTTGGTTGTAGACCTCAAATGATGCTTTGGCCTAGATAAAAATGTAGATCCAAATGTGGGTCTACGTACAGTAGAAGGCATTGGTCATCTAGTAAGATTCTTCATCCTTTAACGGCTGACGTGAGCGAATAGAGCAATACTTTTCTTGAAGTACTTTGTAAAAATGATTTGCGTCACACTAGGTATCTATTTGATTAATTTTGGAAACTCCGAATTTGCCTACGTATACTTGCTGTTGATTGCATTATAGTAATGTTTTTTCATTTATCTTTTCATTGGCAGCTTTTGTGGATTGCAAATAGATTAGCGGATTGTAAGGCAATGTATTATAAATATTAACATGGGTGGATAAGAATTACCTAGTGATTTACAATTTTCCCCTTTGGTAAACTCGGGATTCGAATTTTTTATCTAGGGCTAATGATCTTATACTACTCGATATAGTAAATTGCGCCCAAAATTGATTTTTTGCTCTGTCCGAAATTAAAAATGTCTTTTAAAAAATCCTTGGCCATCTTGAATTCCTTTATGAGTTCTTTTGGGTGTCAAATATGCTATTGACAAATTTTCTGTTTAGAACAAACACCCTTCTATATACCTTGACTATTGAAAACTTGCCAAGTTTCTTATTGTTCTCTTAATGTTCCTCTTGAACCATCCAAGACGAGTATGAATTCCCAGTAACCGTGAGCAACTTAGTTAAAATAATAATCAAGGTTCAAGATTTTCTGTTTGGTGATAAAAAAAAAAAAAAAAAAAAGGTTAGTAGTTTTGGCTAGTCTGTCATATATGATTGTAGATTGGCTTGCTAATAGTCCAACAGTCATTTTGAAAGATGACCAAGCAAGGTAAACCAGTGCTGCTTTTTTGACAGGTCTAGTTGATCTAGGTTATCATCAAAGGCTTACTTTTGGACCTTGGTTCAATGAGCTGTATTGATGACCTTTTGCTTAATTAGAACAAATTTTGCTGGTTCTGTGAAACAAGATGGGGCAAGGAGCTCAGGAGTTTGATAATTAGTTTGCATCCTGTTCGATCCTATTGTTGTCATGGAAACGTTTTATGACATGATTGATTTGGGTCTGGCTAACTTGGCTGAGGAAGTTCAAATTCCATACTAGAGACTTATCAATATGCAAACGAGGGATTTTGCAAAGGAAAGCATCAACGACAATTGAGGGCCATCTTGCATGCCAACCTTGAGGAGGCTCGTCGGACAGCTGAAGTGCTTTGAGGAAGTTTTGATGCTTGTGAAGACCCAACCATTTGATCTGGTCTCAACCGTACATATGTGAATGGTTCTACATGTAGGTTTTTTTTTCCAGTGAATTTGCTTTTAGCATGCTCGTGAAATTCTACGTCTCAGTTGATCAAGTATGTACTTGCTGATTTTTCTATATGTTACCCTAATGTAGGGTTGTTTGATGCTGTCACATTATAATGGTATCACTCCCAAGCTTGATAAGGCTCTGTAGAGAGAGAAATGCATCACCAGGCATACCTTGATTACAATAAAATAACTTATGTGCTGATAACTAGATGGGCTGTGGAACTTCACCTGAAAATCAGTATAGAAGGATGCATGATGACTATCTCCTCTATTTTCTTTCAGCTTATTAGTGTCATAATATCCTTCATATGTTATTCAAATAGGTTTTTTTATTGATAAGCTTAGTTCTCATGTATCCAGCGTTGAATTTGTAAAGTTGAAATTCACCTCCTAGCAAACCATCCTGTATTGCTGATTTTGGTATCTGGATATTACAAAATAGACAAGTAATGAGTACATGTTTCTATTCTGTAGTTTAGGCACTTCACCTTTTCAGCATAATCTGATTGACATCAATTCTGTTCCTAAACACAAACAAAGAAAGTGTTGCTAATTTCTTACGTCTCCCAGGTATGCTGTTTTCTTTATCATCCACCAGTTAATGAATTCTCTGTTGATTGTAGTCCAACCGAGAACTAATTAGAGACACCTGAAATGTGTGGCAAGATATGTTTCTAGATTTTTCAATTTCCTCCATTTCTAGAATTGGTAAGTCTAGTCTGCACTTCATATTTGTTTCTTGTGTTTTGCATGGTTTTTAGAAGCTGGATTGTGTGACTGAAATTGGCTTCCTTGCATACTGTGTGAAATCTGCAATGGCTGTGAGCACTGAATGATGGCCATAGCTATTAGAAATCATAACAGACTCACGGTTTGCCTATTGACTTGCACGAGTTGGAACCTTGAATCTTCCGTGTGGGTTACTTGTCTGTGGAGTTCCTTGGTTTTGTTTACTAAACCAGTCTTAAAAATGTGAAGCCTTCTCTGTTCTTTGGTATTAACATAAGTGGGAATGACAGTTCAATCTCATATCATTTTCAATAGCAAATATATTTATTGTGCCAATTAGGACAGAGCTATTTGATGTTTTTTTTTCTTTTCGTGCTTTTCCTAAACATATGCTTAATTGTGTATGTTTTGCGGAGGAGTCAAAATTGTTGTTAAGGCCTGTCAGAGCCTACATAGGTTAGTTCTTGCATTTTGCTGGTCAAGTCATGTACATTGTTGGTTAAAGAGAGACTTCTGTAAGTCTGAGGGTAATAGGTCTTTTACTTGGACAATGGGTCACTATGTAATTACTTGTGTAAAACACGATATTATGAATAGAATAAGGGGAATTTAGATCCTTAAAAATTTACTCCTTGTGAGTCAAATTTGGAACATGTTGCTCTTAGACTGATTAATCCTCCAAATGCTAGGTTTATAGTGACCATTGTGCTGATCAATTCAAGATGTTTCCATTTAATGTCAAGCACCTGCTGTTGCACTTAAATTGGCAGTAGAATGATTTTCACCAACATTTATGGATAACTTGAAGATCCTTACTTGTGTCACCGTGTTGTTAAGCTCATTTTTCTCCTAATTTGTGATATCCTTCTAAGGTTACTCCTAGATGATCTATCTGGATCATTTTTCAACCTATATTTTGGAGCAACATTTTCTCTATGTAACTACATTGCATTTGTCTCCAATGTTGAATTTATTTATGGAAGTACTTTGCTCTTTTTTTAATTTGGTGAAACTTTTCAAAGTGAATCTATAATGATGCAGTGTTGGTGGTGAAAGAAGATGGAAGTAGGAGCAGAACTTGATTGTTTAGAAATCTTAATATTTGTGGGAGACTTCAGGATATTTCGCTGAGCATGAAAATTGGAGAACTCTAGACGAAGCTCAGCTAGGGATCAATCTTGCTAGCTTTCTTAAAATGCTCGAAGTCAGAAGAGTTCTCTCAGCCAAAGCCATTCTTCAATCTGCACATGCTTTGCTATTGCTGAGCACTTTATTTATTTTTGGAAGACCTCCTATCACAGTGGATTACATATTTATATCATCACCGGATGTAAAACATCTATAACAATGAAATATGACATTATCTCTACACCTCGGCTCTTTTTCTCTGATACTTCATTCATTGAATTGCTTCTGGCTTTTCACCATTTCATATGTTAGTTGTTATTCTCCTCTGATTGACGTGGCAATCATTCCTACTTCCAACGATAATTGGAGGACAATGGAACTTCTAGTTTTCGATGTAATTGACTATGTGCAATAATGAATAACTCTTAAGTCTTGATGAAGGTCCAGAATATGTAGTTAAAGAAATATCTCTTGTCTATAGTGAAGGTGATGACATCTATTGATTGCTTGTGTAATGCATGTGATAATGTCTATATTGTGTTATGCTTCTTATTGTGATATAAGGTTTACTACTTTTGGTTCCATGATAAAAAGAAGCAAGCAATAGGAACTCAAAATTCACGCATGTGCTTGTCTTAAAGACATTCTTATCTCCCAATCGCTTGTCATGCTGATTATCTTACATATTGCTTCTGTGATTACTCCTTTAGAATTATAAAGAATAGTTCTTGTGCAAGTCCCTGACTCCTTTTACAACCAGCATTATGGTTATTGATTTCATGCGTTAATCTAAATCATCCTTCTGTGGGTTGGCCAGGCTTTGTTGCATTAAATTCGTTATTTAGGAGTGCTGGAAATTAATATTGCTTCTCTCCCTCGCCATGCCTTGAGCCCACTACCTTGAGATTTGATTTTCTTTCAAGACCAACCTCAAGGCCAGTACAGAAGGTTGGTGCAGCAGACAAACATTACCTAGCACCTGCAATAGTGTGGGTCATCCTTGCAGTTTGTTGGCATTAGCGTTTGGTTCATCTGTGCCAAGCATTCAAGGAAGTCGTTCGAGCTGCACAAAAGTCTTTGCAATCTAGGCTTCAGGAGATGCTTTGAATATCTCAATTCGTTTTCTGCAGTTGTAAAGCGCACTTACCATAACTCTGCACGTTGATGCAAGGAATTTGCCTAATTTCTCCTACTCATGTTGATTTGAGATCCTAATGACTATACCATGGACTTATTTGAGATATCTGCGTTGTGCCAATTTAATTAATCTTATTTCTATAGTATTCATTTACGTCGGCTCTCTAAAACTGAAAAGCCACAAAGTGGCAGGATGTTTGGTGGGGAAGATCCACTAGAACGATTGAGGGAGAGATAGTGTGTGTGAATGGTTAGGCCGCCTCAAGTATAGTGAAACAACGACCGCAATAGCTTTCTCCATTTCCATATTTCAACGGAGGAAGCGAATTATGAAAGATCCTCAAGGCGTCTGGCCGTCGCTAAAGGTGGTCTTATGGGACGAGTCTCAAAGCCTGGCCTCTATGAGTTGGGCAACGGGCACCGCAAAAAGTCTCCATACTTCTCCTTAAAGGCGAGCATATAGGCGACGACGGGCGGTGAGCCGTTGTGGCCAGTGATCATTAGGGATGGGTTTCAAAGCTTTTCGGGACGGGTTTTGCCCATCTCCTTTTTCTCGTAGTGTGGGGATGACTACGATAAAGAATCGTTCTTAGTATATATATAACTTTAATACTTATGTGAAGTTCGAATCAAATCTTGCGCACAATTTATTTACTTTATCTTGCTCTGGGAACTTCTACTTAATACAACTATGGTGAAAACCATTTGTTTCGGGTATATTTTGTATTGGAGTTTTCAATGAAGCAAATTCTAACTCCCTTTTCTTTCATTTTACCCTCATTTGTTTTGATAATTTTAAAAGATAGGTCACATTAATTTTGAAGAGTTGAATTGCTACACGTGAATAGAATACATTGTACTTGTCATTCTAGTCCTCGGGCATGAGAATGCTATAGTTATAGTCGATGGATTTTTTTTAGTTATAGGTAAGCGTGTTTTCTAATACCAACTCAAAGCAGGGGGTTATTTCTAATACAGATCCAGATTATTTGCAAACCGTCTTTAACATTCTAAGTTCGATATGCTGGCCCAGCCCAGTTCAAGGGTCACTGACAAGACAGAACCGAGGTTTGGTTCGGGCTTGATTGGCTTTAGCCAGGTTGGGAAATTACACGATGTCTTTTTCTCGTAAATTCCATTCTAATCACAAATCAATATGTACGTAATAGTACCTACAAAGTCATTTAATTTCTGGAATTTAAAGAATTTTCTCTATGACCACTAAAGAAAATTTAATTACCATGGGTGCAATGAACGTTGTTACCATTTAAGGAAAATTGGCAATACGAAGCTTCCTTATCCGGTCTCCTTCATAGAAATCAAGTTTTCTTGGGCGTTTGCAGAAATTACAGTATGATCTATAACAATAAAGATGATATCAACTATGATTGATGTAGAGGTTCGTGGAATGAAACAAATAGATTTCTTATATGTACTAGTCAAAACATTGACTATAGATAAGAGTGAAAAGAGACCTTGCAGCTCTACATATATAATTAGGTCAAATTTCAACTAGAGTGGAATATTAAAACTTTATGGATATTTAGCGTGGATGTACATTCTATGCGTATGAAAAAAAGGGGTAAAGTCGGTTAATGTATTTCGATGTGTAATTTTCTTGCAAGTAAATCATGAGAACCACATCTTATAGAGGATGGATACAACATAGATGAGTAATATACTTGTTGATAACATTGAGGTTGGGTACAGAGATAGAGAGAGTGATTGCGAGATAGAATTTTATAAATCTCAAGAGACTCGTTGAGTGACTAAACGCTCATCGTGAACCAGCAATTGAACAAAGCGATGGGCATGGTGGTGGTATTGCCTGGAGAAGGCAGCTTGTGGAGAGGCTATTGGGCCGGTCCTAAAGAAGGGACCAGTAGATTCAACAGGTTCTTCAGCTTTGGGAAATTGGACTGGTCTGATCGATATGAGTGCGGAGTTAAGTCGAACAGATCGATAGAGTCCCATTGCCGTTCTTAAGAGCATCAACGTTGAGGTCGCCGAGGCTGGCGGCAATCTATGATGATGAAGGAAGCTTGGGTTCCTCGCTGGGGGTGACGCCTCGCATGCCTGCTTAATTGCCACTAAGCTCTATTCTTTTTCCCTCATAACGAAGTTGCAACATTGACGGCTTTGTCAATTTTGTAAAATGCCGATTCTTTAGCTTTCTAAATTCCTTTTTTTCGTTTCCGTGTATTTTTTGTTCCTTTTTCATGTTCATTTTATTTTGCCCGTGTTGCCAAGTCAATGAAAAGAAGACTAGCGTTCTCTCCATCGCATATTAGCTTGAGCTTGAAGTAGTCCAGTTTTATCGTAATAACCTTCTTCTTTTTTCAATTTTTTTCTGATAAAAAAATAGGAAAAAAAAAGAATTCGCTTATAGTTTTGCATACCTGGTTGAACGATTATAGTGGACCAATGAAAAAAAGACGACTTTAGCTTTATTGTTGAAAGAACATTAACACATTGTTAGCATGTGATTAAGCTCATTTGGCACACGAGTTGTTTTGTCTTTTACTAAAATTGAAACCAAAGAAAAAAACCAAAAAAAAAAAAGGTAAGAAACAATTTTAAATCAAGTGCGGGACCTGCAATGAATAATTTGATCAATTCAAAGTGGTCGAAAGTGTCGAATACCAAAAAGGGAGCAGAAAAGAGGTGAGCCTAATCATAATTAGAGAAAAATATTTGAGGACCTAATGATGTATTGGAGTTTTACATTAATTTCTAGTTTGAAGGATGCATCATTGGGAATCTCAAATTTTTGAAGCATTAGATGTCTGTGCTGATAAATTAAGGAAAGACAAGTAGCACGTAATAGTAAACATCGGATCCGACGTGAACATTGTAACAATAATAATAAAAAATCAGTTATTTTTAAATTAAAAAATAATCTAATTCCATCATGTCCAACTTCTTATCAATCAAATGTAAACAAAACATTGATGACCATCCTTGAATAGTTGCGATATAGTAAGATATTGGACAAACATATCATTAGATAATCTCAATTTATATCGTTCAAAATCCTTTATCTTTTTTTTCCCTAAGAAGGGTATGATGCATATCTCGAAGTCTTTCTTTGAAGTCTTTCTTTGGAATCAAATCAAGCCATCCTCGCACGGCGCGAGGGCATGAAAGTCCATAACAATGCGGAAAGAAGTAGTTTCGGGGAAGCATCAGAAAATTTGGAAAATGGGAGGCAACTTCCTACTAAGCAAGTGTCCCTTCCATCATGCCAGGTCACATCCTACCACAACACCAGCTTTTTCTTAAATATGAATCGACAGAGCTTTATACTTAGTCCAAAGAGAGACAGAGAGACAGAGACAGAGACAGAGAGGACCACATGCGTGTCGGTGAAGAAGCTAGGTCGTTTCCTCCCTCGCTTCTCATTTCTCAGTTTCTCTTTATCTTTTCACATCGGCCTCTCTCTTGCAGAGCCGTTCGAGACCGTCGTCCACTGATTAGGCCTCCCTCGCTTCCTTTGTTCTAGTTTAACATCTTCTGTGAAACTAGAATGAGTGGGCCTGCAAGCGCACACTTCGCCTGAGTCCGGGGACCATCTTTTTATGAGAAAGATCGTACTTGGAAAATTAAAAGTGACAAGACCCATTTAAATTTCGCATGCGTCCCCTTAGATCTAGCGGTCGGTATGTACGTGGGGTTTGATGAATACCCTGGGTACGTAGAAAAATGAGAAGAGAACGAATAACATGTCGCTTGATCATTGGTCAAAGGAATAGGCAAGGGAAGAAAAAGCTTGTGCTGTCGTAGCACTGCGTATAGTGGGCTCCCCGTGCCGATGTGTGCCACACTCAGCAAGTGGCCCACCAAGAAGGAGCCACGCAAATGGAAAAATTATTATTATTTTCTCCTTTTCTATTAACATGAAAAGCTTAAAAATATGATTCAAACTCATTAAAATTTATAAAATTAAATTTTGTCACTTTAAATTCACAACAGCTTATTCTTAGATTTTAGCTAATCCATATATAATTCAGTGCACTATATATAAATATTTTTTGTTCAGCTCACTAAATATGAGGTTTTTTTTGTCTATCTTATTATATTTCTAATTTAACTCTAATTTTCATATTTTTATATTGTCTTGTTATAGCACATAAGAATTGAATTTTGTATTTCAAATTAAATCATTCCCATTTTAATTTTATGAGAAAATAGGGAATTTAAACTCTTCAATCCCTCGTTGTTTATATACGAAAAGTCATCATTGACATAAATTTTCAAAATTAAATGAATTAAAAAGTTTTTTTTTTTAATTTCAACACCTCGAAGAAACCAGCTGCCGAAGAAACAACCCGGAGGCGGAGGCGGAGGCGGAGGCGATCGAGTCGAAGGCGGAGGTGGATCGTGCGAGACGAGAGTGAGACAGACCGAGCAAGAGCAAGAGCGAGAGAGAGACGGAAGAGAGATTCTGATTTTTAATTTTTTGGCAATTTTGTTTTGTGCCCTAGAAGACCGGTTCAATTTGCTTAACCGATTTGGTTCGGTTAACCGAATTTGAATCAGGGGAAATATTTTGATGTTTTCGGTTAACCGAACCGAAAACACACGAAATTTCGATTCGGTTTGGTTCGGTTTCCAGTTTCCAGTTCAGTTATTGACACCCCTAATCGGCGTACATAATCAACCCGGCAATAGTTCAACACAGCAACATCAGCAAATGGGTGTCCCTAAATTACCGAAACGAAGCTCAACGGATCAACTCACCTGTCCAATGGAAGCCCCCACCTCGTGGTTCCCTCAAATGGAATGTAGATGGCTCCTTTTGTAGAGAAAATGGAGGGGCCGTAGCAGCAGGGGTTTATAGAGACCATGAGGGAAAGCTGATCGCCGGCTTTAAAAGATCTGTCATGGTGGAATTGGCGATCCAAGCATAAGTAGAGGCCATTCTCGAAACCCTAAGGAGGCTGTCGACTAGGAGAAAAGAAGAAACCGAAGTACTTAGTTGGGAACTAGAAACTGACCAGCTTGAGCTGG
Source organism: Corymbia maculata (assembly GCA_014182735.1). Taxonomy (NCBI): domain Eukaryota; kingdom Viridiplantae; phylum Streptophyta; class Magnoliopsida; order Myrtales; family Myrtaceae; genus Corymbia; species Corymbia maculata. The sequence goes on along the minus strand of CM024683.1, from coordinate 23,609,927 downwards.
TGGAAGTGATAAGCTCAGCAACAGATCAACGGCAAAACTCCATTGCGTATCAAAAGTGCTGGACGACTGAAAGTGCACATCACTTCAACTAGGAAACACAAACTCAACTCGACGAAGCCCAGGGACTTTTAGAAACACTTCAGCCTATCAAGATTACCCACTGCAAGAGAGAGACAAATAGAGCTGCGGATTGGGCTGCAAAGGCCCAATGCAACAAAACCTTATCGGACAACTGGGTCCAATATTCCTCACCGAGCCTTTTGGAAATTTTATGTTCAGATGTAATTCACATCTTTTCTTAATAATGAAATCTATGTACTTTCGACCAAAAAAAAAAAAAGGACATGATTGTGGGGCTCTTAAGGAGCATCGTTATCATGCAAAAACTAAGGGCGTGCATGGTAACCATTCTCGTTTCTGTTTTTAAAATAGATTTCTATTCCAAATTCTATTTCGTAATAGAAATTCGTTTGGTAAAAAAATTTACATTTTTATTTCTGGAACAAATTTCTATTCCAAATATAGGTTTGGAGTAGAAATCAGAAACAAAAAAATTTTACTTTTCTATTTATGGAATAAAAATCAGAAATTGTTTATCTTTCTTTTTCTCACCCAAGGAAATTTTTTGTCGTCTACTGCTCACCATCACCATCGCCCACCACCACCCACCGCCACCGCCCACCGCCACCACCCCTCCCATTACCACCACTACTTGAGAAAGTGAAATTTTTGTTGCTTATCAAGCGAATTTCTATTTCAAGAGTAAAAAAAATTTATCATTATCAAATATGTTTTTTGGCTTAGAAATTCATCCGGAAATAAAAATAGAAAAATCCATTTCTCTTTCAAAATCAATTTCTCGACCAGAAATATTATCATTCGCGTCCTAAATTTTCGCTACGAAACCTTGACTGCAACATGAATTATTAATTATTTCGGTTAATGGGGAAGGCAAAGCGAAAGGCCGCCCATCATTACTTTGATTTGAGTGGCCACGGGGTACAATTATAACAGAGAAGTAGCATAATATCCTTAAAGTCTAAATTGAGGTAGGGTTGCCAATTTCGAGGAAGTGATTGTTTTGGTGGTCTTTGTCAAAAAGGCTGATTAAGAAAGCAGTACAATTGCCTCGTCAACGAAACGCGATTAACCACACAATTGCGCGTCTCCCGTGGGGCAAGAGAAGAAGTAAAGCTTCATTCAAAGTAGAGGCGACTGCTCGAAGAGGAGAAACCCATCGGATAAGAACGCCACGGCAAACACCAGAAATCACCGAGACGCTATTTTTGTTTTGAGATATTTGGTTTTTGAAAGCTCCAAGTTGAGGACTGAAGGTGATCCTCCAATTGTACTGCCTTCGGGACTCGGACATAATTTGATCTACTTTAAGGTAACTCCTCCTCAAACACAAAACTAATCATAATTATTTTGTCTCCGTATCGCTCATCCAAATAAGCCAGACTTTCATTCTCCGGTCATCTGTAATTGATAGGACAATTGATTATTACTCATTGTGTAACAGCTAATATCCTTTAAAGTAGATAGAATATTAACATGTGAATTGCCTCGACTCTCTCAAAATTATTATCACATATATTGCTAATTTTTTTTACTACAATACTCTTATTCAAATTAATCAGTATCAATGGTATCAATGGTTGGACTGGTTGGACTTGGTGAAACTGCTAATCTCTCTCTCTCTCTCTCTCTCTCTCTCTCTCTCTCTCGCAAAACAATTCAAGGCTATCGTCTACTGATTAGTCCTCACTCGCTTTCTTTGCTCATTTCCCTCTGGAAAGTTCTTGCTGAGGCTTGTTTCGAGTCTTCTGTCTCCGACCTCGTGCCTCTCTTCGCATAGGTAATCGCTTTGTCCATCTCTTCTTAGTGTGTAGAATCTATTGATTCATCGCTTTGTTATTTAAATAATCGGCTGAACTAGTGTGTTCCTTCTACTGGGGATATGGGTGGCTGTTGAATTGCTGAGAGGTTATTTATTTTTCTCTCGTTCAAATCGTTGTTACCTGGCAACGTAGTATGACACTTGCCCAGATTTGACTTTCGTTAAAAAAGGAAAGCTATCTGATCATTTGTTGCGTCATGATTCAGCGTTGGTCTTCCCTTAAACTAGGATGAGTCGGCTTGTAGCTCGCTAGGCAATTCACCTGAATCCGAGGACCATCTTTTTACGCATTGTGAGGTTTATCCAAATTTGAAGGTCCTAGATCAATTAAATAAAATTAAAACAGAAAAAAAAAGTAGGTCAATTCTAGGGTCTGACTAGCATGAGCTCAATTTCAGAAACTAAGAAATGATTCTAACAAGGTTAGTTCCAAGTTCTTAATTTGGAATCTATTTATCTTGAAACTGATTACCTAAAAGTAAGTATTTTCTTAATGACATTACATTTGACAATTTTACCTCCCTATATAGAACACTCCAAATAATTAATATTATTTTTTCCTCGAATTATTGGACCAAGTAATCCTAAAAAGTAAATTCGGTTGCACCTCTAACTGAATTTCTCCCTTCAAAGCTGTAAATATTGACGGAGTCTTCACATGCAAAAAAAGAAAAGAAAAGGTAAACGGGGAATAAAAAATACAGGAAAGGTTTGAACATTTTTAACTATATCGCTTCTTTTTAGCTAATACCAACTCATGAGAATTTCAACCATCGCAATATAACACATACCAAAAATCTATAGTATGATTTTCTTAGGATACTTTACTTGATATCATGTAGTACGAAATATAACTTAGATCTCCTGATATAGGCACATTAAAACAGTTAAACAAATTGAACCATAAAGGCATATTAGGAGATTCGCCTGACTTTACATCCCTCATATCTTACACCCTTTTTTCTTACAAAAATTCATTCTTTAAAATGATATGACTTATCACGAATTTAGCCAATTATACTATTATACTTCCATTTAATTGGAGAACAAATAAACTTTGCGATGATATTCTCAACGTGGGCCCTCCAACTAAAATGGGGACGCGCTCAAGGCCATTTTTCAAAACGTTGGTCCTCTCTGAATTTTCCACAGCAGCTTCCCTTTACTTTCTTCTTCTCTTCTCCTTCTTCGTCCGTCAAAAACATTACTTAATTTCTAATCGTTCAGACTTCCATGGAAAAAGGGCAAAGTCTGGGTAAGACAAACAAAGGGATGCACTGTTTTGCTTCTGGTCGTTCATTTAGGATGCTTGTTGCGCCGATTCTTCTCTCTTTATATTCAATCATCTCAAGAAGAAGAAAAAGAGAGCGCTGAGGGAGCACCCGCTGCTCTGTTTGGTGTCATCTAACAAATTATAGCTCTTTCAACAATGTATCAATCAATTTTCTAAATTTGAAAGTTCGAAGAGAATAATTTGATATGAATTTATAATAGATGCATGTTACATGAAATTGTCAACATGAGAGGCAGCATGAAATAAATAAAAGAAATAATGACCATTCATTTGTTTCTACTTCACATTTCCAACTTCATCTAGAATTTGAAAATTTTAATTAAAATTGAAGTGTTAAATCACATTCGTAATCACTAGCTAGTTCCCTTCATCACGTCTTCCACACATTTCTGGTCCCATTTGAACTCAATTATCAGCTTTCAAATGACTTATCAAATTCTGATTGTCAATAACCAAATAAAACGAACCAGTGCTTAGATGTTTAAATTCATGCAATGTGCTTGTACCCAGATTCAAGTTCTTATATAGCAATTCCCAATTAACAAAGTAACGGACGTAATTCGTGATTGGACCAAGCCAACAAACTTAGTGGGTGAGGTCCAAAAGAGGTCAATGCGAGGACTAAATGCATATGCAGAAAAGCATCTTTCGTTATTTATCACTACCTTTATGCAGTAGAAAAGTATCTTTAGTTTCAACTTTCCCCCTCAGGTTGCCATGGACAAAGGGCAGAAGAGTGCAGAGAAAGAGAGTACAAAAGGAGCATCCGCTCCTTCGCTCATCCCTCAGATACCCTCAGGAAGAGATAGCGGCCCATACAATGTGTTCTTGAGCTTTAGAGGCTCAGATACCCGCAAGGCATTCACCGATCACCTCTACCATAATCTGGTCGACATAGGGACCGTACCAATTTGCGTGTTTAGGGATGATAACAGCATCCCAATTGGCGAGGAATTTGGTTCATATATTGTCAATGCCATCACACGTTCTAAGATTTCAATCCCCATCATCTCTGAAAATTATGCATCAAGCAAATGGTGTCTCCGCGAGCTCATTCATATTATGGACTGCAAGAAGAGCAAGTCACATGTAGTGTTGCCCATTTTTTATAAAGTGGACCCATCACATGTTCGGCATCTAAAAGGAAGTTTCGGGGAGGCCTTCCATTCAAGTAAAAAGCATTTTGATGAGAAGGATATCCAGGAAGTACAGCAAGCACTTTGCGAAGTGAGTTACTTAAAAGGTTGGGAATCTGAGAAATTTGCCAACGGGTACTTCACTTTGACCTGAACTTTCTTTATTTATTTAATTTTTTGGGTAAGTAATTTTTCTTATTCACACAAAACTGACGAAAATATCGATGAACTACTTCCACCACAACCTCACAACCCCAAAATGTCCCCATGAACAGCTATAATGCCCCAAAGACAGCAAACACTGATACTCCCCATGATGTCCCTTGAAAACTAAACCAACCACAACTAAAACCAAAGTATCCCATAGTGCCCAAGAATTTTACAATTGTCTCCATTACAGAGCAAAAAACAGAGAAACGACAGCCCCTTCGGGACACTAGTATCAATTCTAAACGATATGTCTCCAAAGGACTCAGTGGATAAGGATCGAATGCTTCGCGTTGACCATGCCTTATTCCCACTGCTAGTAAACTCCCATTGGTAGGCGATCTTAAAGTCAACTCTTAACTCCTCAACGTGGGCATCTGGGAGGTTCTGGCCTTGGAATTGGGGACCCCCTCCTCCTAAACTTTTTGTGATCAAAAAAAGAAAAAGAAATCTACCTCCTATCCTTAACTCACGGCAACCTTAAGCCTTCTAATAACCATTATAGTTTTAAAGACTCTTGATGGGCACGTGCATCACCTTATATTATTCCAGCAAGATCTATCTATTGGCATAAAAGAAAGGGAAAAAAAATGAAATGACTGTCGTGTTCACCTTCCATTGTTGTTTGTGATACCGAAACATCTTGAATGTTAATTCGCCCCCATCCGTACATCACATTTATGTGGGTGTCTTTCATATTAGATTAAGCATAAATTACAAATTTATCATGAGTTTTGTTGTTTGACAGGCATGAAGGAGAATTAGTGAAAAAAGTTATCACAGCTGTTCTGGGCAATATGGGACATGATTTTAAGCTTGATGTTACTAAACATTTAGTTGGAATTCATGATCATGTGAACAAAATTATAAATTGGGTAGACACTTCTACCAATGATGTTCGAATGATTGGAATCTATGGTATGGGTGGGATCGGTAAAACGACTCTTGCCAAGGTCATCTACAACGGGCTGTCAAATAAATTTAGCCATCGTAGCTTCCTTTCAGATATTCGAGAAACAGCTCGCTGCAATGGTATTCATCATCTACAAAATCAACTAATTAAGGAAATTAAGCCCACTGAATGTGCAATTTGGAATGTTGATAATGGAATTAATGTGATCAAATCTAGATTGAAAGGAAAAAAGGTTCTCATTCTTTTGGATGATATAGATCACTTGAATCAACTAAATGCTTTGGCCAGAGAACGAGAGTGGTTTATGACAGGAAGTACAATCATTGTGACAACTAGATATAAAGCTATCCTGGATCAATCTGAATTCAAGGTGGACTACAAGTATGAATTGAATGGATTAAATGAGGTGCATTCTTTGCTTTTATTTAACAAACATGCATTTCGTATGGACCATTCTTCAAGGGACTTTGAGGATATCTCGCGTGATATCATATCCACCATGGGTGGACTTCCTTTGGCTCTTGAAATAATAGGTTCATACTTGTATGGAAAAACAGATCAAGAAATATGGCATGATGTGCTCGAGAAATTAAGAAAAGAACCACATGGAGATGTCCAAGACAAATTGAAGATAAGTTATGATGCATTAGAAGATGGACATAAGGAGATTTTTCTCGATATTGCTTGTTTCTTTATTGGCAAAGAGAGCAAATTTGCGATTTACATGTGGAAGGATTGTGGATTTTATCCAAGTCAAGGAATTGAAGAATTGAAGTTGAGGTGCTTAATAAAAATTGGAGATCGTGGTGAGTTAAGGATGCATGATCAATTGAGAGATCTTGGAAGGAACATTGTTCGCCAAGAAGGACCGCCTGAGAGACGTAGCAGATTATGGGACAAGGAAGCCTCCAGCGTACTAATGGGAAAAAAGGTAACACATGGCACTCCTTTTTCTTTCCCTCTCCCTCACATTTTCATACATTTAATCTGATCTATTCTAATCTTTTATCTAGTATAATAAGATACTCCTATTTTTTAGGACAAATTCCCTTCATGATTCATGCCCATCACAGATTAATTGTGATGGCCAATTAAGAATGAAGAAGTTATATTTTTCTCGTGATGGTTACCAAATAGAATATCTCCAAATATTAAGATTCATTAATGTAAATTATATATGTCGAAAATTTAATTTACAATAAATTTAAAGTCTTTTAACAACAATTCTACACTAAAAATCTTGTTTAGTGAAATTATGTAATTTTCATATTTAGTATAAAATGTTGATAATCTGAAAGACTACAATAATAAATAGAGATGAAGTACGAACATCATAGATCAAATAAATGAACATTAGTCAGTTCATAATTATACTAGATAATAACTAATAATCAAACAAAACAATAATATTGGAATAAAAGGTATCAAATTCATGGAAATCTTCTTATGGATAAGGGTACCTCCACTTTCTGGAAACTCATCCTATTTTGTGGGCGATAGGCTCTACTTCGTCACGTTTCTAGACTACCTGCGTATAACTTCTACATGCATCGTTACTTGTCACATGCGTCATGTGCCACATTCATCGGTTGTCTCATGCATTACTTGCCACATGAATCTTCTGACACTTGTTTATACTATTCTTTGAGGAAGAGATTTCGCTTTTGATTTCTCGACGAAGTTACTTCAAAATCAAATAAAGATAATAACTTGAATCAATTCTAAATGATTCCACAAGTTATTTTTGTCATTTAGCATTTAAAAGTGAAAACATCGGTAACCGCCACTACCATTGTCAAAGCATAGTTAATCGGTTGTCAAACAAAAAAATATACATGTGCTTTGCTTCTTTATAAAAAGGGGATTGTTCATTATTTGATACTTCAATTGGTGTCACTGCGCCAATCTAGCATAATGGCGCTGGTAGTACACTTGGGTCTAGTCTATATCTAATATAATATCATAACCAGAAAAGTGAAGCCCTTACAATTTTACCCTCATATTTCCATGAATGTTATGTGTAATATAATATAATCGCCATTACTCACTGTTTAAATATAGTTAATCAATTGTCGGAAAAAAGAGAGTAAATAAACGTCTGCTTTGCTTCTTTTTTAAGGATAGAATTGTCCATCATTTAAACTTCAATGGATGTCATAGGTCCAATCCAACGCAAATGTTGCGCGTAGTGCATATGAGATCTAGTCTGGGTCTAATCAATCTCACTTTAGGTTCCTTCCAAGTTTATCCCTATAAAAGGACTCCCTACTCATAAAACAAATGGCAAATCAGTGAAGTCTCACTTTTGTAGACACTCAGTTAATTGATTTGATATACAGGGAACTGAAAGGATCCAGGCAATTTGTCTCGAGGAATACAGTTCAATGTTGGATTGTACCCCGGCTGAGCATCTCCAAACATACAGAAATGAACATTTTAAAAACTTACAAAGCTTACGGTTCCTTCAGTTGAGGCGGGCGGCTTTATGGGGAGATTTTGATAAACTATTTTCGGAATTAAGATGGCTTCAGTGGTTTGAAAGTGAACCCAATTTATCTTTTTCGGCAACCAATTTGCATCTACCAAAATTAGTGGTGTTGCAGCTCTCTGATAGTAATATCACAGAGCATTGGAGAGGATGGAGTTTAGTCATGGTAAGATGGAACAAAGACAACCTTCGTGATATTTTATTCGTTTTGTTTTGTCCATCAACTTATTTTATGACGGCTTATTCTCCTTTGTATAGGAGGCAAAGCGGCTGAAAGTTCTCCACCTTGACGGCTGCAAATTTTTAAGATGTACTCTTGATCTCTCGGTTTTCACAGAGTTAGAGATTCTCAACTTGACATATTGCGTGAGCTTGGTGCAAGTCCACCCTTCTATTGGCAAACTCAAGGGCCTTGTTTCCTTGAATTTGTGTGACTGTCAAAGGCTCAAGGAGCTACCAGAAGAAGTGGGCAAGCTAGAAGAACTGAAAGAACTATTTTTAGATATCACCAGTATTAGAAAGATTCCTACATCGATCGGTTCTTTGAGGAAGCTAGAGAAATTGAGTGCCTCATATTGTTTGTCAATGAGAGAAATCCCTAGCTCAATTGGGGATTTACAGAACTTACAATATCTGAACTTTGAAGAATCTGCACTTGAAAAGTTACCCAATGCTATTGGAAGGTTGAAAAAACTACAGACGTTATATCTCTCTAGTACACTGATATCTAACCTACCAAAAAGCATTCAGAATCTTTCTTCTCTCCAACACCTTCGCCTAGGGAATTGTTTGAAGCTCCGGTCACTACCGGAGCTTCCTTCTAGCTTAACGTGTTTGACGGTCTCTTGTCAGAGTCCAAATTTACCACGGCTTTCTTGCCTAATCCACCTAGAAGAATTTGGTCTTAATACTTGTCCACTTAAGTACATCCCTGAGCTTCCCTCAGGACTCTTGAAGCTTTCTATTTCCCACTGTGGCCAGCTGATATTGTCTAAGCTTGAGAGATTCAAGTACTTGGAAGAGTTGTTTATAAATTCCTGCGATTCCATTGAAAGATTGGATCTTTCACAATTAAATTGTTTGAAACGATTACAAGCTAGTCATTGCAATAATCTAGTTGAAATTCTATGTCGAGATAATTTCTTCTTGAAGAAGATAGTAGTGTATCGGTGCAAGTCCATTGAAAGGCTGATCCTTCCAGAATTACATTGTGTGAAGGAATTAATGGCTCGCTATTGTGACAATCTAGTAGAAATTCAAGGTCTTGATAGTGCGGAGTCCTTAGAGAAATTGAATGTCACTCATTGTGAGTCCATTAAAAGATTACCTGACTTATCATGCTTTGCGAGCCTTCAAGAGTTGGCCGTCCATAGCTGTCCCAATCTATGTGATATTGAGAACCTCGAGAGATTCATGTCTCAATGAAGCATATACATAGCAATTTGACATTTTAGAGAATTTCATGATGAGGTATTCGCTTGGTATTACGGAGATTCCCAGTGTTGAGGAATCAAGGTCTCATACACACATAGATATCACAGGATACAAATCAATGGAGACTTTACTAGAATTTTCAGATGTGAGAAGTTATAATCTCTGGGGATATGAGACTATAAGAAACTTAGTTATCTTTGGGGATTTGAACGGTTGGATTTAATTTATTTGGATATTTCTGGGTGTGACTCATGGGAAATGATACCAAAATTATCTCAACCATTGTCCTCCATAGCATTAGGTTCTATGGATCTGGTCAAAGCCATAGTGGAAGCTGCTCGAATCACGTCTTTTAACAGAGGTAAGCAAGTAAACTATCATTTTTCTTCTGAGAGTCAATCATCTTCTTTTCATCACTATCTCCTTTTAACAGGTATGTTTTCCTTGGCAGGTTTCTGTACTTTCCTAAATTCCCAGTCTTAAATAATTGGAGTGGGGAAATTGGTAGTAGAAGCTAACATGATCAAGCCACAGAGCACATTGATCATCTAGTAAGATTCTTCATCCTTTCATGACCAGCATGAGCAAATAAAGTAATACTTTCCTCAAAGCTATATATTTTTTAGAATTATTTGCTCGACACTAGGGTTCTATTTGATCTAGATTTGCCTGAATGTACCTGCTGTTGATTGCATTGCAGGACTGTTTTTTCAGTTATTCTTCCTTTAGCAGCTTTCACAGAGGCATCAGCGGCGTTATGAGGTAACGAATCAAAATATTGACATAGGTAAACAAGAATTACCTAGTGATTTGCAATTTCCCTCTCGGTGAACCCAAGATTTGAACTTTTTATCTAGAGGCTGATGATCTTTTGCAACTCAAACTATTGTTTTCCTTGAAAAGTATCCTTGGCCATTTTAAATTCCTTTTATGAACTCTTTTATGTGTAAAAGTTGACTAATGGCAGATATCCTGTTTAGAACAAACACCTTTTGATTTTCCGGGATCTGCCAAGTATCTTATTGTTCCCATGAGCATGAAGTAAGTATGAGAAACTAAGCTAAAATAACGATCAGGATTCAAGTTTTTCTGATGGGCAATTAAAAAAATGAAGAGAAATTTTGGCTAGTCTGTTTCATAAATGATTGTAGACAAGCTTTCTACAACCAGTTGTCAGGATGTCGTTTTGAAAGATTATCAAGCGAGATAAACTGAAGCTTCTTTTATGACAGGTCCGGTTGGTCTATGTAACGATCAAGGCTTACTTTTGGACTTCTTTTAAATGAGCTGTACCAATGACCTTGCATGGTTGGGATATTTTTTGCAAGGAGCTCAAAAATTTGCTAGTTGGTTTGCATCCCATTTGATCTTATTGTTGTCACTAAATCATTTTGTCACACGATTGATCTGGTTTTGGCTAGCTTGGCTGAGGAAGTTCAAATTCTATATTGGAGACCAGTCAAAATGAAGAGGAGGATTTTGCCGAGGAAACATCAACAACTGAGGGCCATCTTGTGTGCCGACCTTGAAGAGGCTCATGGTCCAACTGGAGTGTCTTGAGGAAGTTTTTTATGCTTCTGAAGATCGAAACACTTAATCTGGTCTCAACATCACATACATGAATAATTGTGAATGTATTCGTTCTCAATGAATATGCTTTCTGTATGCTAATTAGGTTCTACCCCTCTGTTCATCAAATACATAGCTACTGATTTTTCTGCATGCTATCTTGATGCAGAGATGTTTGATGTAGTTGCATTCTAATGATATCCCTCCAGGGAAAGGTATGCACCAACAGTTGTACCATAACTATGAAAGAGCAACTTTTGTGCTTATACTATATGAGCTACGAAATTTCACCTGAAAATTAACATACTAGGTTGCATGATGACAATCTCCACCATTTCTATCAGTTTATAATTGTGATAACATTCTTTGAATGTTGTCATATAGGTCCCTGACTCGATGAGCTTAGGTCCCATGTATAGGACGTGTAAAGTTAAAATTCACCTCCTACCAAACCATTCTGTAGTGCTGATTTTGCTAATTGGTTATTGTAAAATTACCAAGTAACAATTTTCTGTTCTGTAGTTTAGCCACATCACCTTTTCAGCAAAATCATATCAACATCAGTTCTGCTCCTTAACACAGACAAGGAAAGCGTTGTCAAATGCTTAAATCTCCCAAGTCTGTTGTTTTCTTTTTCATCAGCCAACTAATGAAGTCTCTTTTCATTGTGGTCCAATCGCGAACTAATAAGAGATACCTGCAATGTGTGGCAAGATATGTCCCAAGATTCTTGGTGCAAATGATGTCTATGCAATTGCACTTTATCATTCATGAAATAAATTGTGATGCTACAACTCAACTATCTTCATTTATTGATAACTAGATGATCCGATCCTTCTTGTGTAGATTCAAGCTGCATTTCATGAAATTCAGAGAAAGTCCCCAAACACGACAGGATGGAGACACGGGCAGGAATGAGTTATGTCACGAGACATTATGGAAAGGCGTTCCAAAGTTCTTTGCTATTGGAGTGTGCCATGTGCTCTGTATTGTTAACACTCTTCATAGGATTCTTGATATAAAGCGACCTCTTCTCATGTGATGTGGCAGTCCTTTGCAAGCTTTGACATCGTGCCATTCTTTAGCAAAGGCCGAATCTCAAAATTCCTGCAGGAAGACGGCATGTGGAGGTCGTAATTAAGCGTAAAATAAAATTTGTTAACAAGATGACTATCTAGATGTCCAACTTCAAGCTGCAATTTTTTGACTGGAAAAGGCGAAACTTTTTCCTGGAAATGGCGAAACTTTTTATTATTCATGAGCAGGCGAAGTTATTATTATGCTTTGCTTCGCTTTCAATCTATATTTTCGAAAATCGTCTTCTCTATTTAATTTTTTTATTATCCCTTAATAAAAATGTTTAATCTTTTAGTAAATAGGAAATTTTTTTGTAGAATTTGCAAATATCAGATATCAAATGTTAAGACAGCATAAGAAGATTAATATTAAAAGGTGATCACTTATGTATAATTTCTAGGAAAAAAATCACAAAAACCCTAAACTTTACTCACCCCGACCTATTTACTCTAAATTATTTTTTGACACAAAAAACTTGTACTTGTATAACACATTTATTCTAAACTTTTTCTGTGAAACAAATACATATATGTGACATATTTATCCTAATTTTTTTTTGTGATACCAAATTTTTTTATAGTGTTTTTGATGTCACAAAAATATTTGAGATAAATATATCAAAATATACATAATTTAGGTTTTTTGGTAGCTATCTCATAAAAATGAGACCGAGGTGAGGATTGAGTCAAGGTTGACTCGGCTCAGGCGGGGCAAACTTACTCCCAACGTTTGACTTTTCAAATTCTTGAAAATATTCATTTGATGATTCTTTTATTTTCTATTTTTAAAAATCAAATGAAGGCTAGGAAAAAAAAAATTAAAAAGGAAGCACAAAGATTGGTGGAGTGGGATCCACATGGAAAAATCTTTTCTCATATTTATCCTACAGCCATCAATGGATCTTCCATCCAAGATGAGGTGTGCAACCAAACTGATTATATCAGGGAATCGGACCGGACCACTTGAAAAATAAGTCTGGAACAAGTTCTCTTCGGTCCGAGAATAGGTTCCGAGTGAATACCCACCTAGGAATTGGATCAAACTGTCCTATTTTGGAATCGATTTTGTAAGCTAAAAAGCCAAAACCCTAATTTCTTTTTCCACTAAATTCTAACTTTAGCACTCCTTCATCATTTGTCCTTCCTCGAAACTCCTCACCGGTCTTTCTTCTTTCCCTAAATTTTTATGCATGAATGATAATGGAGTTTTATAATTTATGTTTTATGTTACATGTTTTAAAATTTTATCGTTTATAATTGTACATAACTATGTATTCATCTCATGGATTTTTGTTTTTAGTGGATTAGGATTCCTGCTGTTCATCTTTCATTTTGAATCGTTTCCTTACTCATAATCTCATATGATTTTGTTGTAAAAGATGAACCAAGATAAGGAACAGAAAAATAAAGCAAGTTCTTGGGTAGACCTTGGAACTAGATTAAAAAGCCGTTCGAATCAAACAGTAGGTTCTAGAGTCTAAAAACTAGGAACTAGTCATAACAAGGTAGGTTTTATGTTCTAATTCTGGAACCTATCCATCCTAGAACTGATCATCGCTAAACAACCTTGTCATTCAAATTTTTTAGTATTAAGGCTTTGTTTATTTTGTAAAACATGTGATATTTCTTGAAAAAAAAATACTTTTCAAGAAGCTTTTTTCGGGAAAATGACAATATTTTCTTTATATGGCTAAAGCCTGAAAATGAACAAAAAATACTTTTCGCCATTTGGCATGAAAAATCTAATTTGCTTTTCCCAGAAAAAAATTGAATTTTTAATAATTATTTTTTTCTTCTTTTGTTTTTACTTATTATTTTATCTTTTCTTAGGTTTTCTTTTTCTTTCTTCCTTGGCCAATGGCCAGTCATAGCGATAACCGACAACCAACCACAAGTGAGATATGAGCTCGTCAAATTCTGCAAGTCGAGCCTTGCCAACCACCTCAGTAGATCTGATGAGGTCAAGCACACCCGAGGTTGGCAAGCTCGAGCTTCACCAAAGATTGATGAGATCGAGCTCGTAGCTGATGCAACCCAATTTAATCAAATTGAGCACACAACAATACAGAATCCTGAGAATGAGAAGATATCAAATTGGAGGTGTGAGGTCAAATCGAGGCGACACGGGAAGATGGATGCCGGATTGAGGAACGAATTCGTCTGTAATTGGAAAAGTGAGTCGGGTTTTGGAGCTTTCCCTTTAGTGATCGAGGAGAAAATGGTGAAAATGGAGACCGTCAACAAAATAATTGCAGATGGGAGGGCGAACCTTCTCAAAAAGTCGCCAGATTTCACTCGCTTACTAGTGCTCGCCGACCTCAAGTACGCTCGACCTTATTGGATCTGGCGAGGTGGAGCCTTGCTTGAGATGGGCAAGGCTTGGTTGGCTAGAAGCTGGGGTGCTCGAGCCTCATTGGGCATCATCGTGCCTAGGCATTGGCTGAGAGAGAAGGAAAAAGAAAAAGAAATAAAAGAAAAAAATAATCAAAAATCGATTTTAAAAAAATATTTTTATAAGAACAATTCATTAACTAAAGATTCGAGCTCAAGCGCCAAATACCTTGCATGGTCTTTATGAGCCCAAGCCTAAGTATCAGGGACTGTAGCTCGAGTATCAGGGATTCAAGCACAACATTTGTGTACCTAGGCTTAGGTGCCAGGGCATTAAGTTTTTTTGTGCCTAAACGTAAAGTTTTGGGTCCAAATGCCGATATCTAATCATATATTTGGAAAATATTTTTCGGTTTTTCAAAGTAAAGATCATTATCTTGAATTTAAGTAAGGTTTTCAGTTGATTAAGAAAATATTTTTTGTTGATTCATTTTCATAAACAAACCAAATGTCATAAAATGAGAAAAATGATTTTTTAGAAAATATTTTCCGCAAAATAAAATGAGACTAAATAATAGATAATAATCTTTTCGAAATGAACATAATATGAAGAAAAATATTAAAGGTGCCTCTAAGACATAATCAATAAGTCTCATCAATCATACTTCAAAAACGGAATTCTCATAATTTAATAATTCAGTTACTCTTTGAAAATGCTCGCGTGTTTTCTCTATTAAAAAATTTAAGAAAATCTGGATATGTGTTTGTATCATTTCTAATTAATATAGTAATTGCTCTAAAAACATTTGTGAACACCATCCAAAGCTAAATTCATGATGGAATGGTAATTGATAATCGCTGCTCCAATCCATAGATCTCATTTTTTTTCTTTTTTTTGTTTGGGGAAAAGGGAGGGAACAATCTAGAGGAAAGACAGGAAGAATAGAAGAAGCATTTCATGAAGATAAGAGTATTATCTTAAGGAGAATTTTAGTGCGTGGTAATATCAGAGTCGAACAATAGCATGGCGAAATCTTACACCGCAAAATAAATGCTTCAAAATTTACTTCGGACAACTACAATTGGAGAAAATATTATAGAAGTATCAAACATTGAACGTAGTACACTTTGGCACTTATTTATAAAAATTCTTTTTTTCTTGGTCGGGATAAAAATCCTTTTTTAAGATCGACATTATGGTTATTGACTACATACCTTAAAGTCTAACCTAAAACATGTTTCCATAGGTTGGCCAGACCTGCTGCATTAAATTCGTTACTTAGGAGTGCTGCAGACTTACTTCCTTCCTCTCCCCTCACCGTGCCTTAAACCCATCGTAGCCTGAAGGCTCGATTCTCTTCCAAGACCAACCACAAGGCCAATAAGAAGTTGGTGCTGCAGATGGATATTACCCGCCATGGCGTGGATTATCGTTGCAGTTCGTTGATTTAAGAGCCTCTTTGAATATCTCAAATCGTCTTCTGCAGTTGTGAAGTACATTTATTATAAATGTGCACGTCGATGTAAGAATTTGTCTCAGATCGTATAGGCAACGGCGAGCGTCTCGTTTGGGACTGGTTTTCGAAGCTTTTAGGGACGATTTTGCCCATTGCCTTTTTTCCTTTCTCTAGTGGTGTAGCGGCAAATCGAAAAATGGAGAAAAACAATTAGAAATGTAATCATAATATAGTTAGCAGGCATCGAGTATAATCTTGAATCAAATAATAAGAAAATTCAATGTAAAGTTGTGTTTTAGAAAATAGAGGATCCAAAATGATCGACGGTCTTGTAAATTTCCCTTCCGTTAATTTTACAAGAAGAAAAAAAGCATATATCTAACTCAGTTTGAATTTTTTTTTTTTGAACAGTCATGTGGAGTTCGAATTAGACTTCTTACGCAATATATGTCCTTTATTTTGCTATAGGAAATTCTACTTAATACGGCTATTTCACACACATTTTTTACGGTAGATTTTTTTTTTTTTTTTTTTGGTAAGGTAAGATTGTATTAAAACGACCAGAGAAACTTTTACTGATGGGGAAGAGCCTCGGTACCAATAAATACTCCACCAAGCTACAGCTGGAGTAGAATGGTACCGCGCTCTCCAAAATGAGAGAGACAACATAGAGATCGGGTTATCAAGAACCCAGGTCATCCTAGACTAAGTCAAGTGTGACTCCTCTCCAAAAATACGGGGGTCTATGTCCCAGCTACGTTGCATCCTTCTATTTTTGTGGTTGTCCTCAACCGACTTGTAAGTGATTCCTTTATCCTTGACCACCTTAGAAAGATAGAGTTTCATGGAAGGGATAGAAAGGTTGATTCCACGGAAAAGAATATCATTCCCGGTCTTCCGATAATATAACAGCGCTCCAAAGGAGAAACGAGCTATCTCTTGGTAAAATCCCTTGCCGGATACAAAGTTTGTGGCCCATTGGAGATTGTTTGGCCAAGAGGAGTTGCACCAAGGAAGGTTACATTTAGCAGCCCAATATTTTGCCATAGTAATGGGAGGATGGCATTCAAAAATAGATGATTGATTGAGTCGAGTCTAGCCTTGCAAAAAACACACACAGAGTTAGGAATCCTGCCAAAAGTCATGAGGTAAACCTGTGTGGGGAGCCGATTCTTGGTTATAAGCCATAGTAGAAATTGATGTCTGGGAGCCAATACCTTGTCCCAAACAAAGGAATACCAGCGGACCGGGCTATGTACCCGCCGGATTGTGGCCTGGCCGACGCAATTGAAAATTTTCCAGCAGACGTCGAACCCATGTAAAAGTGTCTTGACCAACTGAAAGATGGGGAATTTGTATTTGCCACAACAACAGCTCTTGGCGTACCTGGCAGCCATCAGGGGAGTATAGATTCCTAGCCTTTGCATTTCTAAGCAGGCCTGATTGATATATATCATTGTTTGAAAAGATTGAATCTAGAGAGCCAATAGCAAGCCACGGATCAAACCAGAGCGATATTGATTCCCCATCCCCTAGCTTCCATCTAAAATGTGGTTTAAAAACATCCCTTAGAGCCAGGATCTTTCGCCAAGCCCAAGAACAATGAGTAGGGCTTGAGGAAATCCAAAATTTTTTCCTTTTGAGGTATGTTGCATGTATCCACTTGCACCATAGCGATTCTTTATCAGTGAAAAGCAACCAGATGTGTTTAGCCATAGCCGCCTTGTTACTGTCCCTGATCCTTCTTATCCCAAGTCCTCCTTCAGAGTATGGAAGGCATACTTCGTCCCACGCCACCTTGGTTCCTCCCGAGCCCATGGTAGGGCCTTTCCATAGGAATTGCCTACAAATTTGTTCAATCTTATTCACTACTGAGGAAGGGAGCCAAAATATGGAGGCCCAATAGGCTTGGATGGCGTGAAGTACTAACTTAATAAGTTGAAGTCGGCCCGCAAAGGAAAGGAATCGATGAGTCCAGGATTGAACTCTGGCCGTGAGACGGCTTACTAGGGCGTTACAATCCACTTTGCTCAGTCGCGATGTTATGATGGGCACACCCAAGTAACGCACAGGAAAGGAGCCGAGATTAAAGCCAAGCTGATGTAGTATCTGTTGTTTAGTGGTCTCAGAACCTCCCGAAATAAAAACTTCACTCTTATTGGCATTAGGGATTAGCCCGCTCCAAGAAGAGAATAGTGAGAGCCCCCCTTGAATGCAAGCAATGGATGCTAGGTTTGCTTCACTGAAGATAAGTACATCATCCGCAAAAAATAGGTGAGAAAGCCGTGTAGCCTTGCAACGCCCGGTGATATCTGAAGTTCGGGTCGCGAGTGTGAGAGTTGAGTATCCCAGAGAAAACCTCCATGATCAAGGTGAAGAGATAAGGTGACATCGGGTCACCCTGTCTTATGCCCCTGCCACTAGCAAAGAAACCATGCAATTCACCATTAATGGATAAAGAAAATTTCGGGGTGCGGATGCATATCATAATAAGCCTTGTAAAGTGGTTAGGAAATCCAAATGCTTGAAGAGTTGACTCTAAGAAGTCCCAGTCTAGAGTGTCGTAGGCCTTCCTGAAGTCCACCTTGATGGCACATTTTGGTACCTTAGGCTTGATGTGGAATCCACTGAAAAGTTCTTGAGCAAGCAAGATGTTGTCACTGATTCTTCTACCTTTGATAAAAGCCGTTTGGGCCGGGCTGATCAACCAAGGGAGGACCGCGGCAATTCTTGATGAGAAGATCTTGGTGATACACTTGTAGATGGTATTGCAACAAGCAATAGGGCGAAAATCCGACACGTATGTCGCATTAGGGATTTTTGGCACCAATGCAATTATAGTATTGTTGACTTCCTTAAGTAGTCTCCCGGATTCAAGAAATTCTATAACCGCTTCAAGACGAGGTCCAACCTTGTCCCAGTTTTTATAAAAAAAATCAGCATTATATCCATCCGGGCCGGGGGCTTTATTCCCCGGCAAGGAGAACATTGCCTCACGAATCTCCGCATGAAGAAAAGGTTGGGAAAGAGCATTGAACTGGTCCTCATTGAGGGGGGAGTGGATAACGTCCCTAATCTCCTGAATAGAGGGCCTTACAACCCTATCGTTCGGAGAAAGAAGGCCCTGGAAGTAGGTAACGAACACCTGCGGAACATCTTTCAAATCAGTTACCATTTGGCCGGAATTGTCTAAAACAGAGATGATACGGTTGCGGAGGTGCCTATGGTTGACCGATTGATGAAAGAACTTGGTATTATGGTCCCCTTCGTTAAGCCAACGAATTCTAGATTTTTGCCTGTAGAAAGCCTCCTCACACGCTCGAAGCTCATAGTAGTCTTTGAGCTGCATTTGTTCTTCCACCGCCAACAAGCTACTCCTAGGTTCCAGATGAAGAGCCTCTTGTGTAGATAGTAGGGCCCTTTTTGCTGTAGCCACCCTCAAGGAGATGTCTGAGTATGCCTCTCTATTTAAACATTTCAACCGACCCTTGAGCATTTTGAGTCTAGCATAAAGCTTGTACATAGTTGAGCCTGAAACTTGGGCCTCCCAAGACTGACTAACTAGCATAGAGAAGTCAGGGTGACTCATCCACATATTAAAAAATTTGAAAGGGGTACGCCTAGAGCCTGGAGCAAGAATTCTCACAACCATAGGGGTGTGGTCTGATATGCCCGGGGCTAAAAAGGATGCTTCCGA
Source organism: Corymbia maculata (assembly GCA_014182735.1). Taxonomy (NCBI): domain Eukaryota; kingdom Viridiplantae; phylum Streptophyta; class Magnoliopsida; order Myrtales; family Myrtaceae; genus Corymbia; species Corymbia maculata. Next base: position 23,590,425 of record CM024683.1, on the reverse strand, counting down.
GAAAGAAAAAGTAGTGCACCAGCTGTTGTTAACCAGGACTCGATCAATTTTTCGTTGCTTCCTTCGAGCACCGGAGGAGGTGGACCAGGTAAATCTGAATCCCACATAACGTAGGTCAAAGAGTTCCGCTTGATCCAAGCATTCCTTGAAGTCATCAAATGCAGGGAGCCAAACATCCGGGCTCCCCATACGGTCAGAAGGATCCCTGATGGCATTAAAATCACCAGCAACCATCCAAGGACAATCCTTGAGAGAAGAGCTCATACTAGTAATTTCACTCCATAGAGGTCTACGAGCCACAAAGGAATGTTCTCCATACACCACAGAGAGATATAAAGTCGACCCCGAGTTCAAGAACCTTATATCTCCATGAATAATCTGGTCAGTACTATTACAAGTGTTAAAACATACCAAAAGCGGGTTCCATCCAACCCAAATACGCCCTCGAGGAGAAAACTCATAATTAGAAACCCATATCCAACCAGGAAGAAGACCGGAAAGAAAGGACGGAAACTTATTAACAGTACTTTAGTTTCCAAAAGGCCCACACAACAAATGTTATTTTGTCGCACAAACTGCCTAACTTCAGCTTGCTTTATAGGATTCATCAAACCTCTAACATTCCAAAAGCCAAAAGACATATACTATTATTAAGAAGAACTGGAGATCTATTTTCTTTTCGAACGTCTCCTGGAGGCAGCTGGTTTCTTCTTACCTGAAGCTGACCCTGGTGACTTTCCTGTTGTTGAGCCCTGATGTGAATTTTTTTCTTGGCAAAAGAGGTTGCAGATGGAAGTTTTAGTCTGCTAACTTGTTCGACCTTAACCTCAGTGAGTTGAATATCGGGTGAGTTAGACTCCAAAAGACCGACGATGTGTAATCTCCGTTCGCACAAGCGGTGATGGCGAGTTCGGGGATGTTAAAGTGCATACTGACTACAGCAGGCTCTATGTTCACCCGATCAGCAGCCAAAATCAACACAGCTTTTGACTGGCCTTCATTAGCATCATCAGAAATTGCAGCAGGCACCGGCAAGTGGCCACTTCGATCCAGAGCATTAGTCGGGTCAGTCATATGAGAAGACCCATTGGACTGATGTTCAGCAGCCATCTGGACTGTTATAGCAGCAACAGAAACCGGTGGTGCTTCCCCTCCAGCAGCTTGACTTATTTCTAAGTCAGAAGTAGCAGCCAGGTCCTTCACAAGGGTGTTAACGACACATACCTGAGGATCCCTACCTTCCACCTCAAGGTCAGCTCCCCTATTATCCAGAATAAGCACATCAGCACCTATATCAGGTGTTGGAATATCGCGAAGAAGAGCGAGTTACGTCCCGACCCACCGGCAGACCTTCCAATAACTTAGTAGCTTCAATATCAGCAGGACTTTCCTGGTTACAGCAGGTATCAGCATCAGGGTCCTCATCCAAATCATCATCTGAATCAAAAGATGGTGGGAGAGCAGAAGCTATCTGTTTATTTTTCCCAGAAGAGCGCTTGTTGCTGACTTGTATCCATTCCCCCCCTGCAGGTGGTCTCGAAGAGGATGCTTTGGCATGCGCTCCATGGAGAATGGCTCCTTGGCCTTCTCTGCCAACCGGAGATCCGAAGATTGTGCATTATCTCGTGGTCACCGCTTCAGCCTCGGATGGCAATGTGCTTCGGGGCATCTATGCCCAAAGGTACCACATCTTTGGCATGTAATTGGCTTCCACTCATATTCCACTTCAACAGTGCGGGTTTGCCCATTTAGGTGGACTATAATGGTATCACAACAGGATTTGGTGGCTGCAAGTTCCACACATACCCGAGCGAAGGAAATCATCTTTAAATGCTCCGTTCTTTGGTCTACGTACAGCGGTTTTCCCACCACACTAGCAACTTTGCTAATGCCTGTAGCGGACCACAACCCATAGGGGAGGTTTTTTAATCTGATCCAAACTGGTATAGAGGAGTGGTCTCCTTTTTTCAGTTCTAACATGGGGTGCCATTGCTGAAGAATTAAGGGCACAAGGGCCACTGTTAACGGACCCCCTTCAATCACCTTGCGTCTAAATTCATGGTCCGAGATATGGAAAAAGAAGAACCCTTGGTCATTAGCCTTGACCTCTAATAGCCTATGACCCCATAAGTGTTTGAGGGCCGTCTCGACAAGTTTGAAAGGGAGTTTCTTCCCCACAAAGTACCCAACTAAGCATTCTTGCCAAATTGGGTCAGCAAAGAACCAAATCTTCATCTCGAGCGGTATACTTCATTAACCCCATCGGGATAAGGCTCAACAAAGGATAGCGAGTACCCTTTCATGGCTATTTTAGCTACATTGGCCAAGGACCGACCGGGCTGGAACCGTAGGTTCTACTACGAGGGGCACCACGTTTGGATTTTGCCTTCCTACGAAATGACCTTGAATATTGCTAGTCCCTACATCACGATTCTTGCCGGACCCACCATTATTCATAGCCGAGGTGTAAAGACTTTGTAAGGCCTCCTTCCGGATGCCCGAAGCAGAAATTTGGCCGGAGCCCTTCTCCTTCAACACCATATTTCCCGTCGCCAATCTCATAGGCGGAGACCTACTCCGACTACGTTGGCGGCCTCCCTTACCCGGACGAAATTCCGGGGCAACGTTTCTCCTTTCCATCATATCAATCGAAGCTACTAATCTAAAACGCACGACCTCCATCTCATAACGAGTAGGCGAGAAGAGGGACTTACCCGATGCCAATCGCATTCGGCTCCGTTTCTCCACCAGATTGCGATTCAGCGGTACCAGCATAGAAGCGCGAGTTCGAGCCGAGAAGACAAGAAGAGGCGGAGACGAAGTCGTCGAATCGACCTCCTCGGCCCGAGCCGAGAGGACGGGGTTTCGGCGCAGAGAAAAACGATGAACAGTGAATTGGTCTTTTACGGTAGATTTTGTAACGAAGGTTTAAATAAAGCCAACGAAATTTCCAGCTAATTTTTCTTTCATTTTTCATCCATTGTTTGGATACTCGTGCAGATAGGCTAATAAAGGATTTTAAAGATTTATTCGCTACACGTAAAAAAAAAACAGCAGACATTTTAATTGTCATTTGAATTCTTAAGCATGATAATGTTATTTTTAATAGTTATTAATTGACTTAGGCTTCATTCGTTTCACGAAAAATGTTACTTTTCTGGAAAATATTTTCCAGAAAACTATTTTTCAGGAAAATATAATTATTTTCCGATGTTCGGGTGAAATTTGATTTTGAAGTGAAAAAATAATTTCCGCTGTTCGTTAGGGAAAATATTTTCCTTTATAAACTCTTTTCAATAATTTTTTATTATTTTATTTTTAAAATCGTTATTTATTTTTTAAAAAATTGATTATTAAATTATTTTTTTCTTTTTCTTTTTTTGTGTTCTCTTCTTCCTTGACCGGTCGCCGGCCGACGGCAAATCTCTGGCAAGCTCGCTTGATTAGCTCACCGGTGAGGCAAGCTTGAGGCGGTGAGGCTCAGGCCTTGCCAGATTAACGACACCTGGGCCTCTCTAGACGGCGGCGAGGCTCGGGCCTTGTAGATCGGCGTCGATTGGCGACGCCCGAGCGTTGCTAGAGGCGGCAAGACAATTTGGCAAGGCTTGAGCCTTGCCATCGTCTAGCAAGGCCCGAGTGTCGCCAATCGAGCGTCGCCAATCGAGCGAGGCCGGGTGTCGCCGATCCGATGAGGCCCGAGCCTCGTCGCCAATTGAGTGAGGCCGGGGTGTCGCCGATTCGACGAGGCCCGAGCCTCACCACCATCTGGCAATGCCAAATCAGCAAACTCGACTCGCCTATCGTCGGTCGCCGGCTATTGTCATGGTAGGCGACCAACTGAAAAAGAAAAATAGTAAAAAGAAAAGACCGAAAAATAAAGAATAATAAAAAATTGATTTTATTAAAAAATAAAAAAATTCGAATTTATGAAAAAATAAAATAAAGAAGTAAGGACTAATAGGAGATGTGAGATGGGAGAGATTGAGTGTGGAAAATGTTTTCCCTAATTTGAAAAGTGGAAAACATTTTCCCCAACTTTAGAAGATTTTTTTTCCTTCATGGAAAATGTTTTCCCTAATGAATTTATTTTCATTGAAACGAATATCGGAAAATCCAGAAAATATTTTCCTGGAAGTTATTTTCCATGAAACGAATGGAGCCTTAGTAGATTTTTTTTTTTTCGAGTTAAGCATGTGCGTCTACCAATAGCAACTCAAAGTAGGGAGTTGATCCAGCTTCAAATCCAGATTATTTACAAATCATCCATCGAGTTTATAAGCTTCTAAAAGACACTAATAAGGCTTGCGCTTTTGGTATCAACACTCTTTCAAATTATTTACGTATCACCTAACAAAACCGTTTCAGAACTGAGGTCTGGTTCGGGCTTAGCCCGATTTTGGAATTACCCAAAATGTCTCTTTCTCTTAAATTCCATCCAAATATCAATATGTGCGTAATAGCACCAAAAGAATAATTTATTTTCCCAAATTTAAAGAACATTCACTCACCTTGACTACTAAAGAAAATTTTTTCACCATGGGCATAGTGAAAGTTAATACCATTTAAGGCAAATTGGCACTATTTAGCTTTTTTTTGGGAAAATTGTCCAAAAATCTTAAATATGTTGTGCTTTTGCTAATTCAGTCATAAACCATTCAATTTTGCAATTTCAATCCTACATCTTTTCATTTCTTGTTAATTGAGTCTATCCAATCAATTTTGGCCGGATATTATTGATATGAACGGCTGATATTGACTTGACAATTTTTTAATAATATTTTGAATTTTTTTATGATTTTTTTTCTATTTTATTTTGGATATAGGGCCGGCAAGGTTGCCAGCCACTCTAGCTAGCCACAAGCAAGAGCTAACGACCCTCGCTAACCATAGGTAAGGGTTAGCCGACCCTTGTCGGCTCTAGGTGAGGGCCACGATGCCCTTACCAAATCTAGCGAGGCGAGAGCTTGGCGGCCCTTGCTGGCCCCAGGCAAGGGCCTCGAGGTTGCCACCCTCACTTGGCCAGATCAATAAGTTTGACTTCTCATCTTCCATTTAGCTGCTAATGATCTTGTGCTTGTATGTCAACTATAATGCTTCCTCCCCCTAGCAGCTTTTCTTATTCTGCCCAGATTTTTGTAATTATCATGGGGAATTCCTCGCCATTTAGAAATCCTTCTTTATGAATCAAATTTGACTAATAGCAGATATATAATTGAAATAATCACCTTCTGTTTTTTTCGGACATGATAATTCAAGCTTTTGTTTTACAGTAAGGTGGATTTGTTTTATTGATACTCCACTTGTACCTTGGCATGCAAGATGAACTTGCGAAAAGCACATGAAAAATTGAGCATTTTTTGAAACTCAAATTCGAAGATTTTCTCCCAGGTGATGAGAAGTTTCTCTTCGGATTAGCCAATTCGTCCTTTCGAGAAATTATCTAGGGTGCTTACTTGTTTGCTGTTTTTGGTTATAGGTCTGGTTAGTCTATGTGTTGATCCAGACTTATTTTTGGTATTTCCTTCAGTGAACTGTACTGATGACCTTTTGCATAGTTGGGGCAACGCTTCTTTTTTCCCCTTCTCTGAATCAAACTGTGGCCGAGCACGGCAATGCTAACTCAATCTGGACTAGTTTTCTGGATAAGATTCGCCAGGTGTACGAACTTATAGCAGAGTATGAGGGAAAGCAAGACATTAGAAGTTAGGAAAGCTCAGGTTGTGCTAAGCAGTTGTTATCTTGGTGATCCTGTTGTGTGGCCAAATTGAAGAGCCGAAAATGAGCCAAAGTACTTTCTTGGCTCCCTGAATGTTCGAGCTGCTTATGACCCGCGTATTTCGAATGTATGTGTAGCCGATTTCTCTTTAGCGCCACATTTAGCTCTTGAGCCCTTGGACTTCTATGCTGCGATAGTAATTTCACTTGCCCATTACTTCAACCTTTTAACTAATTCATTAGATTCTATTATTTTTGGCACATTAGCAGTATCTGGACTCAGTTTAGTGCGGTCGAATGCAAAAGACAAAACTTTTCTCTCTTTGGATTCCGTCCACTTCCATTTGTTCGACGGATTTTGGCAACTATAGAACGGTTATGTACTTTCTCTTGTAACTGAACTCTACCTCTGTAGTTGGTGAACAGGAGGTTCGATCCCTATTTTCTCTTGTATAAGGTCGAACAGTTTACTACGTTCTAACCATTTAAGAATCTGTGCAGGATCAGACCACCTACATTTGTTCGATTTCAACGTAATTTGTTTCCCTTTGTTCTGATCTTATCAAAGATTTATGATTCTAAAATAAAGGACTTCCTCTCCTCTTCCACCCCCCCATGTTTAATCTAGAACTGGTGATATTCGGTGGACCGCTTCTGCACAATGCTCGTGAGTTTCCAATTATACATCACTGAAGATGGATGCTGAATGCTCATAGTCTAGTTCTTCAAAGGCGCTCAGCCAGGTAAAAAAGTATACGAGGAAACATGGACAGTATCAATCTGTTAACTAGGACAAAATTGCTACCTAGCTGTCGAACCAAATAATTTCGAGGCACTGAGAAGAGACTGACCGGCAAAATTGTAAGGATTGAAGTGTGCCTATACTTTGATAGGTTGGATAATCTAAATCACCACGAACATGATCACCAAAAGGCAAATGATGTCAGAACTATGTTTCGAACCATGGGTCTATGGAAAGATTAGGCCTCAATCTCACCCTATGAAGGCCGGGAAGGATTGCCATGACGAGAGGCCTTAGACACGGTACGGCTCTGGCAAATTTCTAGAAAATTGACAGGGGCAAATGTCAATGCTTTAAGTGGAGGAGAGGGAGAATTTGTGGCGCCTCGAGTCCTCTATGAACAGGGGAGAGCTCATGAAGTGATACGTAAGTCCTATATAGAGGGATGCAGACCCGTGGTAAAATTAACAAAGTTGTCAGAATTTGAAACTTCAGAGATATTCATGAGGATGCATTCACCCAGAGTTCTCGAGATTCCCAGGCCCGAGGAATCAAGAACTGTAATTCCACAGACATTACAGAATGCAAATCAATCAATACTACACCAGATTTCTCATTCGAGAAGCTAGAGTTCCTGGTGGCCTGAGACCGAGAAACTTTCTGAGCTTCAGGAGCTTGAAAAGTTGGATTTGAATTGTTTGGATTTTTCCAGATGCAACTCGTTAGAGAACGACACTGGAACAATTCAAAAGAAAAAAAATAAAATAAACCTCCTATAGAATTATGAAACTTTTCATTATCACAGCGGAGAATGTAATGTCGAATAGATGCGACGAGTCATATGCTTACATTCCAATATTGAGGTGATTCATTCCTTAACGAAGGTAAAAAGCAAGATATCTAAGACTTTTCTTTTGACATTTCTAGCCTATACTTTTCATTAGCATTTTCCACTTGACAAGATTAACTCTCCTTGATTCAATAGCAAAGTACTACTTGGGGTGGAGAAGACGACCAGGGAAATTGGAATGATCCTTCAGTGAAATTTCTCCTCATCAATGCCCAGAGCAAAGAGAGAACCGAATGTGCTCGAAGTACTGTCAAACACCATCAGTCGTCATAGTCTCAACAGGAACCAACGTCTTATCCGGCCAAATTTGCAAAATTGACATTGCGTTCAATGTGTTGTCGGACTTCTGTGAACTGGAACTTCCTATTTCTCTGTCCTCATATCACCCATCAAGATTATGCGTTTTCCTATTTCATGAGTCTCGGGCACACGAGTTGATGAGCAGCTTTTGAGGCAGAGCATGAAGAACATAGGTAAACAAGTATTAGCTAGTGATTCTTTTTCCATCTCGGTAAACTTTCATTTCGGAATTCTCCAGTAATTTTGAATTCCTTAATTATCTTTTTAAGCATCAAATTGGACCAAACAGCAGAAGCAGAACGCCGATCCAATTCATGATGTTAGGAGCAATCACCTTTTGGTTTTTCTGTTATGGCACGGTCTAAGTGAGTTAGCTTGATCTTTTGCCTCTGTTTCATGGCCTAATTGACATACACGATGCTTGAAGCCCCTTTTCGGACTTTGGCTGCACGAGCGAACTGTGTTGGTGACCTTTTGGTATGATCAAGACAAGTTCTGTTCCCTCCTCGGAAGCAACCCAGGGGAGAGGAAAGAGAATGTTCACTGTTTGTTTCGACTAAATTGGATCGGGTTCCATGACGATACCAGCTTTCGGCACAGCAAGATCCTTGGAATCTAAGTGCATGCGAAAGATGGTGGTTTCAGCACTAAGAAATCAATGTTAGGTCACGATGGAAGGAGCGCAATTCCGTGCAAGTGCAATCATCAAACGACATGTAATGGCTGCACCATCCATTCCATTTCGATGACACTAACCCCCAAGCAATGAAGTACATGTAACTAGGATCGGCGTAACACTTCTTCGGATCAAGATGCACTTTGCCTGCATCCTCAATGATACTGAAGGTTCAAACATCAGAGGCTATTCCTCTTTGCAGCGTCTCACTTCACACAATAAGCGCCTTCAGCTAAGGAGTTCTAAGTGAAGAAAATTGTCCAGATTCATTGCTAATCATCTTCTCCGACAGAATCATTTCTTTTGATCGATCACTCCAGTAGTGGAGGGGGTAGTGTGGGAGCGACGCAGAAGAAAATGATTCCATGTAAAGACGAGATGAAAAGGGAGAGGTTCCGTGACATTATTAGATTCTCCAAGTAGAAACGCAAATTTACCGATCGATTCTCTTCAGATAGGTCAAATTTGTCTCTCTGAGATTCCATTGCTAATCGCCTTTTGATGATCCCTTGCAAGCATTTTGGAGGCGCATTTTCATGGGCGTTCTTTTCGATTTCGGTTGATTTGCTATGATCTCCTGTCCTTATGCGGACATAATGCTTCGATTTTTTATTTTTTTTGACGCAACGTCACTGGATTCCAACACAAATGCAAAAGTCACAATGCTTTGATTTCCTGGGATCATCCGATGATTTTCTTTTGTGCTCATGATCTTTACCCGAGGATTTTTTCTAATCAAACTTCGACTAGGCAAATGCAATGTCATTGGTTCAGTAGCAAGAAATATAGCGTTAATCATTTTTGGAATTTCTGATAGAAAAGTAGTGTCTCCTTTTCTCGCACAATATTCCTAAGTACGTGAAGTATTCACCATCTATATCTTATATTAGACCAAATCTGTACGGAGCATAAAGTTGCGACAAAAAATGACCTGAAAAAGAACTCGTGGAAGATATATAAATAAATTATGTATCGTTAATAACTTAATATTGAAGCGTTGTACTCATTCGGTGGCATCTAACCAATTATAGCTCTATTCTATGGATAATGTGTAAATCAAATTTTTGACATTTGAAAGCTCGATAAAATATCTTGATGGCGTTATATCAATTAAAAGTATATTCGTTTTACATGAAATGATTGGCATGTGGGGTCAACGTGGAATGTATGAAAGAGAAATAGCAACGCCATATATTCATCTTTACGTCACTTCTCCAATTTCCTTTAGATTACTACTTTTCTAGATAAAATTAAATAAAAAATTTAAATCGCATTCGTAATCAGTAGTTTTGTCCTTTGTGCACGTCTTCCACACATTTCAGATTCCCGCTTAGTGCTTCTGAGTTAATTATCAGCTTTTTTAAATAAATGCAATATGGTTGCAACACAGATTCTAGTTTTTTTTTTTTTTTAGTAAAGCAGATTCTAGTTTTTTATGACCCGATATAAAGATGAACGTCCACGTTATATGTGCGGGGACCAAGCCGACGAGTTTGACTTGACTGGAGGTAGGGGTCCGTGAGAGGAAAAGGCAAGGGCTAAAAGCATCTTCATTTTTGCCGATCGGACTTCCATGGAGAAAGGGCAAAATCAGAGCAAGGCAAACAAGGGGATGCAACGTTTCGTTTCAGGTCATTCCTTTGCAGTGCTTGTCGTGCCGATTCTTCTTTCCGTGCTTGCATTCGATCATCTCAAGAAAAGAAACATAGCCCAGAAAAAGAGAGCACTAAAGAAACAATGCCCACATACAATGCGTATGAAAAAAAGGGTAAAGTCGGTTGATGTACTTCAATGTATAATTTACTTGCAAGTAAATCATGAGAATCACCTGCTATAAAAGGTCGATACAACAGAGATGAGTAAAATACTCGTTGATAACATTGGGGCTGGCAAAAGAGAGAGTGATTGCAAGATGGAATTTTATAAATCTCAAAGGACTCATTGAGTGACTAAATGCTCATTGTGAAACGGTAACTGAACAAAGCGATAGGCATGGTGGTGGTGTTGCCCGAAGAAGGCAGCTTGTGAAGAGGCTATTGGGCTGATTCTGAAGAATGGAGCAGTAAATTCAACAGGTACTCCAGCTTTGGGAAATTGGACTAGTCTGATCGATACAAGTGCAGAGCTAAGTCGAACAGATCGATAGAGTCCCAATTGCTGCTCTTAAGAGCATCAACATTGAGGTCACCAAGGCTGGCGGCAACCTATGATGACGAAGGAAGCTCGGGTTCCTCACTAGGCGCGAGGCCTCACGCCTGTTTAATTGCCACTAAGCAATCCTCATAACGAAGTTGCAACATTGACAGCTTTGTCAATTTGGTAAAATGCCGGTTCTTTAGCTTTCTAAATTCCTTTTTCCGTTTGTGTATTTTTTGTTCCTTTTTCATATTAATTTTATTGTGCCTGTGAGATGGGTGCATGGCCAACTGCCAAGTCAATGAAAAGAAGATGAGCTTGAAGAAGTTCAGTTTTGTTATAATAACCTTTTTTTTTCAATTTTTTTCTGACCAGAAAAATAGAAAAAAAAAGAATTTGCTTATAGTTTTGCATACCTGATTGAACGATTCTAGTGGACCGATGAAAAAAGACGACTTTAGATTTGTTGTTTAAAGAACATTAACATTAGCACATTGTTATCATGTGATTAAGCTCATTTGGCACGAGTGTAGTTTTGCCTTTTACTAAAATTGTAACAAAGAAAAAAAAAGGGGGGGTAAGAAACAATTTTAAATCAAGTGTGGGACCAGTAATGGATAATTTGATTAATTCAAAATGGTCGAAAGTGTTGAATACCAGAAAATGAGCAGAAAAGAGGCTATCCTAATCATAATTAGAGAAAAATATTTGAGAAACTAACAATGTTTTGGAGTTTATGTTCATCTCTAGGTTGATACTAGACACATCTTGGAGGATACATCATTAGGAATTTCAAATCTTTTGACACGTCAGTATCTATCTTGATAAATGAAGGAAAGAGAAGTGGTAAGTAATAATATATTTCGAATCCGACGTGAAAATTATAAATGTAAATTACACTATAATAATAAAAGATCAATTATTTTTTAATTAAAAACTAATCTAATTCTGTCGTGCCCGACTTCTTCTCAATCAAATGCAAACAAACACATTCGATGAACATCCTTGAATAGTTGTGATATAATAAGATACTGGACAAAAAAATCATCAGATAATCTCAATTTATATCGTTCAAAATCCTTCTTCTTTTTTTTCCTAAGAAGGGTATGATACATATCTCGAAGTCTTTCTTTGGAATCAAATCAAGCCATCCTCGCACGGCGCGAGGGCACGAAAGTCCAAATTATTATGCGGAAAGAAGTAGTTTCGGGGAAGCATCAGAGAATTTGGAAAATGGGAAGCAACTTCCTACTAAGCAGGTGTCCCTTCCATCACGCCAAGCGGTCACATCCTCCCACAACGCAAGCTTTTTCTTAAATACAAATCGACAGAACTTTATACTTAGTTCGAAGAGAGACAGAGAGCCAGAGACAGAGACAGAGAGGATCACACGCGTGTCGGTGAAGAAGCTAGGACGTTTCCTCCCTTGCTTCTCATTTCTCAGTATCTCTTTATCTTTTCACATCAGCCTCTCTCTTGCAGAGCCGTTCGAGACCGTCGTCCACTGATTAGGCCTCTCTCGCTTCCTTTATTCTAGTTTAATATCTTCTGTCAAACTAGAATGAGTGGGCCTGCAAACGCACATTTCGCCTGAATCCGGGGACCATCTTTTTATGAGAAAGATCGTACTTGGTAAATTAAAAGTGACAAGACCCATTTAAATTTCGCATGAGTCCCCTTAGATCTACCGGTCGGTATGTACGTGGGGTTTGATGAATACCTTGGGTACGTAGAAAAATGAGAAGAAAACGAATAACATGTCGCTTGATCATTGGTCAAAGGAATAGGCAAGGGAAGAAAAAGCTTGTGCAGTCGTAGCACTGCGTATAGTGGGCTCCCCGTGCCGAGGTGTGCCACATTCAGCAAGTGGCCCACCAAGAAGGAGCCACGCAAATGGAAAAATTATTATTATTTTCTCCTTTTCTATTAACATGAAAAGCTTAAAAATATGATTCAAACTCATTAAAATTTATAAAATTAAATTTTGTCACTTTAAATTCACAACAGCTTATTCTTAGATTTTAGCTAATCCATATATAATTCAGTGCACTATATATAAATATTTTTTGTTCAGCTCACTAAATATGAGGTTTTTTTTTTTTGTCTATCTTATTATATTTCTAATTTAACTCTAATTTTCATATTTTTATATTGTCTTGTTATAGCACATAAGAATTGAATTTCGAATTTCAAATTAAATCATTCCCATTTTAATTTTATGAGAAAATAGGGAATTTAAACTCTTCAATCCCTCGTTGTTTATATACGAAAAGTCATCATTGACATAAATTTTAAAAATTAAATGAATTAAAAAGTTTTTTTTTTTAATTTCAACACCTCGAAAGTCTTTCATTTGAATGACCGGGGAAAAGCAGAAGGCTGTCCATCTTCACTTTGATTTTGATTGGGTACGGATTCCCGGTACAAAGACAATTAACCTAAAAGGCGAGGGCTTTTAGGTTAATTGGTTAAAGAAGTAAATTTCCTCATAAAAGACGTAATGCACGGCAAGATTTGTGTATCCCAGCACAGTTGGCTAATTTTTTAAGGCAAGAGAAAAAGTTATCACCACTGCTAACAACTTGCAAAGTTGTCACGTAAAGGACATGATTGTGAAATTGAAAGATTATAATGTCAAAAGGAGATTTATCGAGGGATGTGATCCCGCGTTTAATGGTTAAAATGGAGAAATAGAAATTCGAAATTCTTTCATGCAACCACGGTGCAAAGAAGACAGAGGAATCGTATTAATATGCTGAAAAGTTCAAGCATTGAATGGAATGAGATCAAAATCAGATCAAACAAATGGCTACAACATTTTTCAAAGAACTTTATACTTTAGTGGGGGATTGAAATATCCAGTCAGTATTAGACCAGCTACCGTGTCTAGTGACAGAAGAGATGAACCAGGCACTAATCAAGGACGTTACCCCAGAGGAAATAAAACATACTACCTTCCAATTGGAAACATTGAAAGCCCCTAGACCAGACGGACTGAATGGACTCTTTTTCCAACACCATTGGAATGATATCAACCAAGCCGTTTACATTGAGATTACACAGTTTTGGGGGTCTGGTCGACTAAATCTAGAATTGAACAAAACTACCATTACTCTTGTACCAAAAGTTCAAAATCCAGAACGATTGGATCAATTTTGACTCATCAGCTTGTGTAATTTTGCTTACAAAATCATATTAAAAGTGCTGACTAATAGACTAAAGACATATCTCCCCCAATTGATAACTATGGAACAAAGTGTGTTTGTTCAAGGGAGATTGATATAGGATAATGTATTACTAGCGCAAGAGGTACTACATCAGCCGCGAACAAGGAAGTGAAAATAGAAATTTCAGGCGATCCTAAAGCTGAATATGAGAAAGGCCTATGATCGAGTAGAGTGGGATTTTTTAGAGGCTAGTATGATTAAAATGGGCTTCAGTAACACCTGGGTTTCTTTGGTTATGTAGTGTATATCAACTATCTCCTACAGTGTAAAAATTAATGGTCAACCTCTACCATATTTTCACCCATCTAGACAAATTCGTCAATGTGACCCACTATCCCCCTATCTTTTCATCCTAGTGGCGAATGCCTTATCTCATCTACTGCACAAAGTGGTTGAAGAAGGTAGCATAAAAGGTATCTGTTTAAACAGGACATGTCCCACTCTATTCCACCTTATGTTTGCGGATGATCTTATCTTATTCATGGATGGAAAAATCACAGAATGCCATAACTTTGCTGCTGTCCTAAATCAATACTGCTTTACATCAGGACAAGCTATTAATCTAAACAAATCAGGTATGTTTTTCAGTAAAGACTGCCCACTAGCCCTGAAGCAAAGCTTGACAAATGAGATGAGAGTATCAGAAATTGAAAAATCCGAAAAGTATTTGGGCATTCCCTCGAATTGAGGTAGATCTAAGAAGGAGATGTTTGCTTGGATAATTGCTAGAGTGAACACAAAGCTAGAGGGCTGGAAAGAAAATCTTATGTCGAGGGTAGGGAAAGAAGTGCTGATAAAAGCAGTCGTACAAGCAATATTGCAATATGTTGTGTCCGTTTTTAAAATCCCGCTATCCATTTGCCAGGCCATTGAGAGGAAGATCGTTGATTTCTGGTGGAAAACGAATGACCAACATAAAGGAGTTCACTGGAGAAGATGGGAATTACTGAAGGAAAGGAAAGCAATGGGGGGAATGGGATTCAGAGATCTAATCACTTTCAACGAAGCTATGTTGGACAAGCAAGCTTGGAGGTTGATTCAGCAACCTGAAACCTTGTGGAGCAAGGTATTTCAAGGTCTCTACTACCCACATGGGAATCAAATACAGGCAGAAAAAGGTAACAACCCCTCTTGGGGATGGCGAAGCATCATCACAGGAAGAAATGCTATCCTACCTTCTATCCGGTGGACCATTGGAAATGGTGAGAAAGTTGAAATTTGTGAGGACAAGTGGCTACCTAAAGGAATACTTAGCGGCCTAACAAACAGGGAGGATCCAAAAATGGTGTCAGAATTGATGCATATGGAGCAAATGACATGGAAGGAAAATAGAATTAGAAGCTTATTTGACCAGGAAACGGTTAAAGAAATTCTTTCAATCCCCCTAAGCAAAACAAGGAAGGAAGATCACATTGTATGGACTCCTACTAAGACAGGCTTATATACAGTAAAGAGTGCATATCAGTGCAAACAAGCCACACAGACCCGTACCAACCAGGCAGAGGCTTCCTCCTCTTTTCAGACGCCTGAAACATTATGGCGCCGCATTTGGCAAGCCCAAACACAACCAAAGTTCAAACATTTCCTATGGCAGCTATGTCATAATGCACTACCGACAAGAGAAAATCTTCGAAAAAGAAATATAATACCCAATGATCAATGTGAGATGTGCCAGAGCCAACCCGAAACAAGTGAGCACTTGTTCCTCCTCTGTCCCTGGACAAAAAACGTTTGGACACACCCTGAAATTTCAGATCGACATAAATCAAAGGCAAATCACACGCATAGAGGAGTGGATTGACAAGTTTCATCATAACATAGTCCTTTTCGAGCTCCTTACCCAAGTCTTGTGGTAGATCTAGAGAGGGAGGAACGCGTGTCTTCTAAGGACAACAACCCCAATCAACGTTAGGAGTGTAAATGGTTCGGTTCGGTTCGGTTTTTTGGTTTTTCCTAACTATTCAATTGGTTTAATTATATCGGTTTTTCTGAACCGAACCGAATCGAACTGAAATTTTCAATTACACAAACACCTCAAATATACAACAGAAAATCAGAAAGCCGATCAACCAAATGTGCAAATATCTGAAAATCAATTCCTCGAGATAAGTATTTCCCAAAAACTGTAGGACAACAATAGGGAAGATGAGATTTTCTATGACCTTTTCATATACAAAGAAATTTAGTACTTCATCTGAGTTACTATAAAGATAATAAAATGATGGCTAAGACATTTGGAGCATACAATAACTCTATTAACAAGCATTGGCACAGTCCTAAATTTGCAGTTTAACCGCTTGAAAATGAAAAAGAGAAGTAAAAATCCATCCTCACATGGACTCTAGATATGTAATCTCTATTTTGTCAAAAAACCTTTTTAAAGGGCATGACACCCCATGGATTATCCAGTTGCTGTGGTTGACCAGATACAATTAAACGTTCAGCAGGATCAGACTGCACATGTACCTGATTTATGAATTTAAAAAGTTATGAACAGAAGGCTGCAACCAAAGAATCACCAATAAATATATAGTCCTAAAAATATCATTGCAGCAAGTGTAGTTCCTTTATGGTAGCACAAGCTCAATGAACAACATAAATTTATCACCATATCTCTAAATGGGCCAAAAAGAAAGGAGATCGAAGAACAAGAAACCATCATAAGAAGGTTTAAAATGCAAGGACAACATTCAGAATGGGGGAGGGTTTCAACCCCATGACAACAAATTGTTAACTTCTGAGTCACCAACAAATAAGTGTCCAAATGTCACTATGTGTTCACACTTAAGACTATCTAGAGGGCATGTAGAGTGAATCATGGTACCTTTGATAGTCGACGAAGAAGTTGATTGCATGTTCTCAACATGACGAGTTTTCCACGAGCAAACAGCTCTTGCTAGATCATATTGAAATGATGGGTCGTTAACGATGCAGAAAAGGTCAGAAGGTAATCCAAAGGTTAATTCAAGAAAGAGAATACTTACTTTCCCTAATATATCATGTTTACTCTCTATATAACCAAAGATATCTTTGTAGTTCCTCATGGTGGACATTTTTGTCAAGTCTTCTAGCAGTTGAAATATCATACCACCCTCAACATGCTCTTTCTCACAAAGATATAGCACAATGTCTGGCAAACACCGGAAAGATAGTGAAGAAAAGAATAGGCAAGAATGTGCCTCCCGTTCTAGCTGCACAGATGCACATCCAGACCAAGCTAGAAAATTGTGAAACCAGAGCATTCTAAGATAGACTAAGCTGTGGTTGTCCTGCTTAAAGGCTAGTAAGATTAAAATTGCCATGATCTAAACAACAAAAACAGAATAGAAG
This sequence comes from Corymbia maculata, assembly GCA_014182735.1. NCBI lineage: Eukaryota > Viridiplantae > Streptophyta > Magnoliopsida > Myrtales > Myrtaceae > Corymbia > Corymbia maculata. Next base: position 23,573,449 of record CM024683.1, on the reverse strand, counting down.
AAACTGGGTTCTTCCTAAGCAATTCAAAAAAAAGAATCCAGCATATAATATTTGAAAGAGAACCTACATCACAAAACAGAACCAACAACAAATGTGGTAGAACATCATTTTCATCATCCTCATGGCTTTAACTGATCTTCCAATAATAATATTTGTACAGCAAACTCAAACCCAATAGAAATATCCATCACAAGTGATGGAAGGAAAATTTCCAACTTCTGGAAGAGCAAGCTTGCTTTTAAAATTTTTAAATATATGCCAAAAGATGACAAGAATTCCATTTCATTTACACGTTAAAGTCACCAAATAGCTTTTAAAGCTTTTAAGATATTCAAATACAACCTAACCAAGAAGGTACAACTGAAAAGTTAATACAACAGATTAAGGTTTGACATTAGACTTCTTCAGTTTCCCATTTGACCATATTCTCTGTGTTACAGAATTCATGAAATCTCCAGTACAACATATACTAATCGATAACCTTAAGAAGATGACTGACCACTAGATTACAATATGCAGATAGAACTATGAAACTTAATTTAACAAGCCTCAAAATTTATAATAATTTTTAGCATGAATTATCCCTAAGTACCAAGAAGTCGAGGAATATGTCCTTGAGCTATTTCGCTGTCATCAACTGATTGCCCATGCTGCATTATTGGCTCTCTTGATTGTACAGCCTCTGCTGTCAATTACACCATAATAGATGTTTGGTCATTCAAGAGTAAGTGACTTTGAAGAGCAAAAACTGATAAATTGTCTCAACTACTTATATAGCATGTAACAACTTTAAAATTCCTTCCCAAACCTCTAGATACAAGCTATATATGATAGCACGTGTTTGAAATAGTGTTGCAAAAGAAACCAACAAAAGAGCAGCAGAAGTTCAACCATACCACCAATTCCTGAAGTAATGCCCGAAGAATATTTTTCGAGCAGCTGATTCTCATCTTACCTCCTCATGGAGAAGCCCAAGAACTAAAGCATAAACCTCAAAGCACTCATTCTGCAGTCATAATTAAGAAAGTTACTTTTCATTGAAAATATATGTCTGAAAGAACTTAATTAGAAAAAGCAAGCTGAGAAAGACAATAAGAGATGCATTCCCATTGCCTACTATCTGCATCAGAACCACAGAGAACAATAAAAGGTTACCATGTAAGAAGAGATTTAAAACGCCTCCCATCACCTATTTAAGTGCAAAGAAAATCAAGTTCGATTGATCTACTCCAAGAGCGGGCGAGAGCGGGGATAAGTTTTTCAAAAAGACAAATGAGTCTCCACAACCTTCATGTCTCTCTTGCCCAAATCAGGGATTCCACTAGTCAAATCATGACACAAGGAACTCCAAAGGTGAAATACAAAAGAACGTACAATTATAGTTTAACAGTTTACCCAAAGGCTGATTTAGATTACAATATGCCACATTGTCACATACCCAGCCACCATCTTATGGCTGAGGTGATGTTGATTCAGTGTCAGATACAAAAGAACATACAATTATAGCTCCAATGTAGTTTCAAATGAAGCTATTCTAAGCTGTGGACCAAAAGGGTTATGCTGCAACATTGTGATAAGTAAGTTTAATGCCGATTTTTTGACAATGGCACTCTTATCCTCCAGTCTTCCAGCAGCAACATTTGATTACTATCAGGCTCAACTTCAGCAGTGGACCGAATCTTCAACTCAGCAAATGAGCCCAAGATTGCCAATTGATCAAAGTGCCTTGGAAATCCTGGGCACAACATCAAAAAGGAGATTAGAAGAACACATAGAAGAAGACACAAAACAGAGAGAGTTTTGAGGCACACCACTTCACTAATCAATCACTAACCACAAAGAGGAAGGAAAACAAAATTACGGCCAGTTTCATTCTTTTTTGTCAATCATCAAGAGAAATCGCTATTGAGCTCAGCTCCGTCGTTGTAGTTGACAACTCTGCATTAAATTCACAATTAAAATGAGAATTGGAATATCAATTGTAATATTGAAAGACATAGATATTCCGTGGTTTTTTTTTCCTCACCTGACTCAAAATTTTCAAGTTCTTCTAAGTCCTCCTCGATCGACTATTAAAGTGGATTGGATCGTAGCCAATCTTGAGTATATATTAGAGCCTCCACCATAGTTGGGGTCAAGGAACTACAAAATACGTCAAGTACACGACCTCCTGTGCTGAATGCAGACTCTTATGCTACGGTTGAGACAAGCACGGCCAAAATATCTTGAGCAATAGAAGATAGGATAGGATATCTGGAAGAATTGACTTTCCACCAATTTAAGATATCAAAGTTGCAGTTATACCGTTCACGTCCTTCTTCCAAAAACTTATCTAATTCAGATTTTTCTTCCACATATTCTTGTCCCGTTTGGCTAAGAAACATTGCAGTCATATAGTCTGCACCAACCACAGGAGATGTTGACACATTCACTGTCCTTGTCCCCTTTAATCTCAAGTTTCTTTGAGGGCATGTACCGGTGCGATATTGCTCAAACAATAATGTTAGAGATTTTGTTACTCTATCTTATAAAGTTTTTGCTTGGTTGCTTTCATACACTTGATTGATCATCTATTTCACATACTCCATCTTATGTCGAGGGTCAAGTATACATGCAATGAACCATATTGGATTCATGTTGTTCACATTGCCAAAATATTTATTGAACTTGACCTTCATTCTCTTGGCTATTTCTTGCAAACCCCTGTCCTCATCCCTGCTTGCTATATTTATCAATTCTCATATAAATCCCAAAGACTTCTTTTGCCAAATCATTACAAGTGACGTAAGAAGAGCTCGATACTTTTAAAGTCGCATCATAGAACAACTTCAAGAAAGGAAGAAATCGGTAGATATAATCCCAATCATCACTAGTAGGCAACCCTCTCACCTTGGAAAGCTCTTCAGCAAATCTTCTATCCTAAATATCCATTGAGTTAAAAGCCTCTTGAAACTTCAAGGCCGCTTCCAACATCAAGTACGTTGAATTCCAACGAGTCTCCACATCCAAACATACAAGACTATTGGATTCAATATTTTCTAGCCTAATGGACTCCTTAAACCTTTGCAACCTCGAGGGAGAAGACCTCACAAAATGCACAGCTGAGTGTATTCTAACAATGGAATTATCTAAATCTTTCAAACCCTCTCTCACAATCAAATTGAAAATATGAGCACAACATCTTACATGTAGTAACTCACCTGATAATAATAGAGCATTCCAAGAGTTAAGTCTTTTCTTCAAATTTTGAACTCCCAAGTCATTAGAGCTAGCATTATCTACAATGATAGGAAAAATGTTTTTAATCCCCCAACTAGTTAAGCATTTCTCAACCCTTTTCCCTATAATCTCAGCAGAATATCCTGGGATTTGACAAAAATTCAAAATTTTCTTTTGCAACTTCCCATCAACATTTACAAAGTGAGTAGTGAGACACATGTAACTTAAATTTTGACAAGAAGTCCATGTGTCAGTCGTGAGACAAATCCTTGGAGAAGTATCAGAAAAATATTTCTTCAATTTGTTTTTTTCCTCCAAGTATAACTTGTAACAATCCTCCCTTAATGTGTTTCTTGAGGGGATTAAAAACTTGGGCTGGATTCTACACACAAATTTTCGAAATGCCTCAAGTTCCACAAACTTAAAGGGCAATTCACCAATAATGAACATTGCTGCCAAGTCTTTTCGACTAGTCTCTTGATCAAATTTCCATGGACTAGCTGAAATAGAAGTATCAAACCCTACAAGTTCATTTGAGGCACTTTTTTGCCTTTTCTCCACGTTCGCATATGGATATTTTTTACACCTACCTAAATGATTATGCATTCCACTCGTTTCTTGACCACTAGAACAACCAATAATAGCACCATAGTATATACATTCAGCTTTATCTTGGCTGTTTTCTATCCTTTTAAAGTGTTCTCATGCAGTAGATCTCACCCTCCTTCTATTTGAACTACTTGATTCACTCATTGAAGACATTTGCTAATTCCCTTTTATATGGAAGATTTGCCTAAATCATAGAAATGAGTTCCTAAATCAGAATTTCCATTAAATCAGCATTTGCAGAATTAGTTGCCTAAATCAGAAAATGAGTTCCAAAACTTACAAGTTTAGACCAGATGGGCCTTATGGAGCCTTCAGAGCAAGATCAACATTTTAGTATAGCTGCAGATCATTATTGGTAGGATGTCAAGACAAGAATAACTTAGTATTTAAGTTATTGATAAATTAAGACATCTAAGAAAAAAGAGTTGAATCTGACATCTTCAATTTAAGGGATCATATTGTGCAGCAAAGTTGTTGTAGCAAGAATGAGAACATTTCCAAAATACTGCACAATAGTAATATGGATCTCCAAGTGGCCCTCTATGTTTAATCTGAAAAATATCAATACTTATGAACCAACCTGTGGATTCTCAATGGAGATTAAGGATGGCCGACCTTTGTTTAAAAACTTGATATGGAAGCCAAGATTAGTGAAGAGGAAAGAAAAAGGAAAAAAAGCAAGCGGTGAATAAGATAAAAATAAACAAAGATTATGGCACATACATGGTCTAATAATTACTGTTATCAGCCATTCCCTTTCAGCTAAAAATAAACAAAGATTATGGCACATACATGATCTAATAGTTACTATTATCAGCCATTCCCTTTCAGCTAAAAATAAACAACTGTTTAATAAATGATACAAAATGTGTCATCGTCATTGCACAAGCATCCATATACATAATATCGCACCCTCTAACGTAGTGCAAAAAGTAAAAAGGCAACTGTTTAGTAATTTAGGATTGTAGTACACAATCGCATATACAGTGATGTTCCATTTGACAAATAACTCGGTCAAATTAAACATCACTTAGCAACATCTAACAAAGATAAATGCCATACAGTTTCACAGATTCATGTCTAAGTGATAAAGCCCTGGAATATAATTTTTAAAGAAAACAAATGTTCCACCAAAAATAAAATGGAGAAGTGATATGGATTATTTAAGAATCAAAGTCAATTTGCTTAATAAAAAGAAGATATCAATGAACTTCTATGAAATAATTAACATCTATCATTCACTCCAACCTAATTGTTGTGACCCAAGCAGAAGTTAAGGAGGAAAGTACCATTAACATGTTCACCAACAGCTTGAAGCTCCGCTGTCCAGCGAAGCATGAAGCTCCAAAGCCCTCTCCAACAGTTTAGCCTATTCTTTTAAATCGACAAAACCTGAAAACAACCACATTGGTCAGCAAAGAAAAAACAAAACACATAATGCAATTACGCGAGCAATGCAAATGCTGAAAACTTTTAGAATAGTTGGCAGCATTTCTACAAAACTTCATGGAATTCATACAAGCATCACCCATGCCTTACAACTAAAAAGGAAAACTTGAACATCATCCTGAAGAATAACAAAATTTGTGGCAAAAGAAACAGAATAGAAAGAGATCTTGATAAACCAAAGAACATCTGTGATCTACAACTAGGAAGTCCAAAAAGGACAAATAACTAAATCCACAAAAAAGCAAAGGGACCCATTGGACGGATAAAACCAGAATCATTTATCACTAAATCAGTCAAATCAATATTAAAGTATTGGCTGCTGGCACAATTGCTAGTAGTAACACCTGAAAGAATATCATAATAGATCCTAACATGCCTGAATACTTGAAGCAACCAATCTATTCATTTCTTCTATATTTTTTAGCAGAATGACTAATAATCCTTCACAATCAACCAAGAAGACTAGTTAAAAAGTTTCATCCATAGCAAACACGCAGGATCCAAATGTCACCAACTAGTTAAGTCCTCTTTCTAATTCTTTCCTATATCTCAAATGCAAACAATAGATACAGTGTCTATGAATTCCCTAGCCATTTAAGATCTGAAATACTCGTTCAATTTATAATATATAAGTTATTTGAACAACTAATATCAACATTCACGCTATTCGCAAAGAAAAGCAATTGCCCAACAGTCATAATGATATGTTACTGATACTGTGTCACCTCGTCACACAATCGATTGACTCAAAACTCCAATCGCAGAAACGAGAATAAGAACAAAGCAGCCAAGCACCCAAATTCCCCAAACTCAACCTCATAAACACACGCACGGAATGTAGAGAGAGGAAGCATCGTACCCGCCAACGCCTAAGGCGATCGACCAGAGTGTTCTTGGTGCTAGCGATGTTGAACAGATCCAAGGACGGGCCACCATCGAAGTCGCCCAAGAACCCACCTCTAGAGACTGAAGAAGAAGAAACCAACTACCGAAGAAACAACCCGGAGGCGGAGGCGGAGGCGATCGAGTCGAAGGCGGAGGTGGATCGTGCCGGAGATGGAAGTGAGACAGACCGAGCAAGAGCAAGAGGAAGAGAGAGACGGAAGAGAGATTCTAATTTTTAATTTTTTGGCAATTTTGTTTTGTGCCCTAGAAGACCGGTTCAATTTGGTTAACCGATTTGGTTCGGTTAACCGAATTGGAATCAGGGGAAATATTTTGATGTTTTCGGTTAACCGAACTGAAAACCGAACCGAACCGAAAACACACGAAATTTCGATTCGGTTTGGTTCGGTTTCCAGTTTCCAATTTAGTTATTGACACCCCTAATCGGCGTACATAATCAACCCGGCAATAGTTCAACACAGCAACATCAGCAAATGGGTGTCCCTAAATTACTGAAACGAAGCTCAACGGATCAACTCACCTGTCCAATGGAAGCCCCCACCTCGCGGTTCCCTCAAATGGAATGTAGATGGCTCCTTTTGTAGAGAAAATGGAGAGGCTGCAGCAGCAGGGGTTTATAGAGACCATGAAGGAAAGCTGATCGCCGGCTTTAAAAGATCTGTCATGGTGGAATTGGCGATCCAAGCATAAGTAGAGGCCATTCTCGAAACCCTAAGGAGGCTGTCGACTAGGAGAAAAGAAGAAACCGAAGTACTTAGTTGGGAACTAAAAACTGACCAGCTTGAGCTGGTGGAAGTGATAAGCTCAGCAACATATCAACGGCAAAACTCCATTGCATATCAGAAGTGCTGAACGACCGAAAGTGCACATCACTTCAACTAGGAAACACAAACTCAACTCGACGAAGCCCAGGGACTTTTAGAAACACTTCAGCCCATCAAGATTACCCACTGCAAGAGAGAGACAAAATAGAGCTGCGGATTGGGCTGCAAAAGCCCAACGCAACAAAACCTTATCGGACAAGCTGGGTCCAATATTCCTCACCGAGCCTTTTGGAAATTTTATGTTCAGATGTAATTCACCTCTTTTATTAATAATGAAATCTATGTACTTTTGACCAAAAAAAAAAGGGACGTGATTGTGGGGCTCTTAAGGAGCATCATTATCATGCAAAAACTAAGGGCGTGCATGGTAACCATTTTGTTTATGTTTTTAAAATAGATTTCTATTCCAGTCCTATTTCTGGAATAGAAATTCGTTTGGTAAAAAATTTTACATTTTTATTTCTGGAACAAATTTCTATTCCAAATATAGGTTTGGAATAAAAATCAGAAATTGTTTATCTTTCTTTTTCTCACCCAAAGAAATTTTTTGTCGTCTACTGCTCACCATCACCATCGCCCACCACCACACATTGCCACCGCCCACCACCACCACCCCTCCCATTACCGTCACTACTTGAGAAAGTGAAATTTTTGTTGCTTATCAAGCGAATTTCTATTTCAAGAGTAAAAAATTTTTATCGTTATAAAACGTCTTTTTTTTTGGCTTAGAAATTCATCCAGAAATAAAAATAGAAAAATCAATTTTTCTTTCAAAAATCAATTTCTGACCAGAAATATTATCATTCGCGTCCTAAATTTTCGCTATGAAACCTTGACTGCAACATGAATTATTAATTATTTCGGTTAATGGGGAAGGTAAAGCGAAAGGCCGCCCATCATTACTTTGATTTGAGTGGCCATGGGGTACAATTATAACAGAGAAGTAGCATAATATCCTTAAAGTCTAAATTGAGGTAGGGTTGCCAATTTCGAGGAAGTGATTGTTTTGGTGGTCTTTGTCAAAATGGTTGATTAAGAAAGGAGTACAATTGCCTCGTCAACGAAACGCGATCAACCACACAATTGCGCGTCTCCCGTGGGGCAAGAGAAGAAGTAAAGCTCCATTTAAAGTAGAGGCGACTGCTCGAAGAGGAGAAACCCATCGGATAAGAACGCCACGGCAAACACCAGAAATCACCGAGACGCTATTTTTGTTTTGAGATATTTGGTTTTGAAAGCTCCAAGTTGAGGACTGAAGGTGATCCTCCAATTGTACTGCCTTCGGGACTCGGACATAATTTGATCTACTTTAAGGTAACTCCTCCTCAAACACAAAACTAATCATAATTATTTTGTCTCCGTATCGCTCATCCAAATAAGCCAGACTTTCATTCTCCGGTCATTTGTAATTGATAGGACAATTGATTATTACTAATTGTGTAACAGCTAACATCCTTTAAAGTAGATAGAATATTAACATGTGAAATTGCCTCGACTCTCTCAAAATCATTATCACATATATTGCTAATTTTTTTTTTACTACAATACTCTTATTCAAATTAATCAGTATCAATGGTATCAATGGTTGGACTGGTTGGACTTGGTGAAACTGCTAATCTCTCTCTCTCTCTAGCAGAACAATTCAAGGCTATCCTCTATTGATTAGTCCTCACTCGCTTTCTTTGCTCATTTCCCTCTGGAAAGTTCTTGCTGAGGCTTGTTTCGAGTCTTCTGTCTCCGACCTCGTGCCTCTCTTCGCATAGGTAATCGCTCTGTCCATCTCTTCTCCGTGTGTAGAATCTTTTGATTCATCGCTTTGTTATTTAAATAATTGGCTGAACTAGTGTGTTCCTTCTACTGGGGATATGGGTGGCTGTTGAATAGCTGAGAGGTTATTTATTTTTCTCTCGTTCAAATCGTTGTTACCTGGCAACGTAGTATGACACTTGCCCGATTTGACTTTCGTTAAAAAAGGAAAGTTATCTGATCGTTTGTTGCATCATGATTCAGTGTTGATCTTCCCTTAAACTAGAATGAGTTGGCTTGTACCTTGCTCGGCAATTCACCTGAATCTGAGGACCATCTTGTTATGCATTGTGAGGTTTATCTAAATTTGAAGGTCCAAGATCAATCAAATAAAATTGAAACAGAAAAAAAGTAGGTCAATTCCAGGATCTGACTAGTTTGGGCTCAATTTCAGAAACAAAGAAATGATTCTAACAAGGTTAGTTCCAAGTTCTTAATTTGGAATCTATTTATCTTGAAACTGATTACCTAAAAGTAAGTATTTTCTTAATGACATTACATTTGACAATTTTACCTCCCTATATAGAACATTCCAAACAATTAATATTATTTTTTCCTTGAATTATTGGACCAAGTAATCCTAAAAAGTAAATTCGGTTGCACCTCTAACTGAATTTCTCCCTTCAAAGCTGTAAATATTGATGGAGTCTTCACATGCAAAAAAAGAAAAGAAAAGGTAAACGGGGAATAAAAAATACAGGGAAGGTTTGAACATTTTTAACTATATCGCTTCTTTTTAGCTAATACCAACTCATGAGAATTTCAACCATCACAATATAGCACATACCAAAAATCTATAGTATGATTTTCTTAGGATACTTTACTTGATATCATGTAGTACGAAATATAATTTAGATCTCCTGATATAGGCACATTAAAACAGTTAAACAAATTGAACCATATAGGCATATTAGAAGATAAGAACACCGGGAGTGCCAAAAGTTAGCACGGAGGGACACTTAAGTGCCAAAAGTTATAAAAGGTACACTTAAGTACCACTTTTTAAAAAAAATGGATCACTTAAGTGCCAAGTCGCCAGAATCCTGTCGGAAATCCTACGTGGCAATTTTTTATTAATTTTCTTGCCTACGTGGCTTGCCGGAAACTGAATCGGCCAAAAATCAGCCAAAACGACGTCGTTTTGGCTGACGTGAATTTTAAAAATTATTAATTAAATAATATTAAATAATTAAAAATATATATATAAATCGATTTTATTTATAAAAAAAAAAAAAAGGGAGGGAGGGGGAGGGGGGGATCGGCGAGGGCCGTGCGCCCTCGCCGTCGCCGCCGCCCCACCTTGCCGAGAAGGGCCGGCGAGGGTGGGCGAGGGTCTGCGCCGGGTCGCTGGCCCCGCCACTAGCCGGCGACCCCGGCCGGCTGCGGCGAGGGCTGCGCGCCCTCGCCGGATTTGGGGCGAGGGTCGTGACCCTCCCCCGGATCGCGGACCGGGCGGCCGACGGCCCTTGGCCTAGGCTGGGCGGGGGCCGGCGACCCTCGCCGGATGCGGGGGAGGGTCACGACCCTCGCCCCAGATCTGGCGAGGGCGCGCAGCCCTCGCCGCGGCCGGCCGGGCCCGCGACCCCAGCCGACCCTCGCCCACCCTCACCGGCCCTTCCCGGCGAGGTGGGGCGGCGATGGCGGCGGCCGCCCTCGCCGGTCCCCTCCTCCCCCTTTTTTTTTTTTTTTTAATAAAATCGATTTTAATTTTTTAAAAATCTAACGTGGACAATTTTTCTAAAAGAATTGCCACGTGGATTTTTTTGTTTTGAAAAATGCTCCGTCGACAAATTAAGTCACCGGAAAATAAACACGTGGCAATTTGGCCGGAATTTTTCGCATTTGTTGCACTTAACCGATCCATTTTGCTCCGATTTTGGCACTTAAGTGTACCTTTTGTAACTTTTGGCACTTAAGTGTCCCTCCGTGCCAACTTTTGGCACTCCCGGTGTTCTTATCTCGGCATATTAGGAGATTCGCCTGACTTTACATCCCTCATATCTTACACATTTTTTCTTACAAAAATTCATGCTTTAAAATGATATGACTTATCACGAATTTAGCCAATTATACTATTCTACTTCCATATAATTGGAGAAAAAAAAAACTTTGCGAGGATATTCTCAACGTGGGCCCTCCAATTAAAATGGGGACGCCCTCAAGGCATTTTTCAAAACGTTGGTCATCTCTGAATTTTCCACAGCAGCTTCCCTTTACTTTCTTCTCTTCTCCTTCTTCGTCCGTCAAAATCATTACTTAATTTCTAATCGTTCAGACTTCCATGGAAAAAGGGCAAAGTCTGGGTAAGACAAACAAAGGGCTGCACTGTTTTGCTTCTGGTCGTTCATTTAGGGTGCTTGTTGCGCCGATTCTTCTCTCTAAACATTCAATCATCTCAAGAAGAAGAAAAAGAGTCCAGAAAAAGAGAGCGCTGAGGGAGCACCCGCTGCTCTGTTTGGTGTCATCTAACAAATCATAGCTCTTTTAACAATGTATCAATCAATTTTCTAAATTTGAAAGTTCGAAGAGAATACTTGATGATTCATATGAATTTATAATAGATTCATGTTACATGAAATTGTCATCATGAGAGGCAGCATGAAATAAATAAAAGAAATGTTGACCATTCGTTTGTTTCTACTTCACATTTCCAACTTCATCCAGAATTTGAAAATGTTAATTAAAATTTAAGTGTTAAATCACATTCGTAATCACTAACTAGTTTCCTTCATCACGTCTTCCACACATTCTGATCCCATTTGAACTCAATTATCAGCTTTCAAATGACTTATCAAATTCTGATTGTCAATAACCAAATAAAACGAACCAGTGCTTAGATGTTTAAATTCATGCAATGTGCTTGTACCCAGATTCAAGTTCTTATATCCCAATTCCCAATTAACAAAGTAACGGACGTAATTCGTGATTGGACCAAGCCAACAAACTTAGTGGGTGAGGTCCAAAAGAGGTCAATGCGAGGACTAAATGCATATGCAGAAAAGCATCTTTCGTTATTTATCACTACTTTTATGCAGCAGAAAAGTCTCTTTAGTTTCAACTATCCCCCTCAGGTTGCCATGGACAAAGAGCAGAAGAGTGCAGAGAAAGAGAGTACAAAAGGAGCATCCGCTCCTTCGTTCATCCCTCAGATACCCCCAAGAGGAGATAGCAGCCCATACGATGTGTTCTTGAGCTTTAGAGGCTCAGATACCCGCAAGGCATTCACCAATCACCTCTACCATAATCTGGTCAACGTAGGGACCATACCAATTTGCGTGTTCAGGGACGATAACAGCATCCCAATTGGCGAGGAATTTGGTTCATATATTGTCAATGCCATCACACGTTCTAAGATTTCAATCCCCATCATCTCCGAAAATTATGCATCAAGCAAATGGTGTCTCCGCGAGCTCATTCATATTATGGACTGCAAGAAGAGCAAGTCACATGTAGTGTTGCCCATTTTTTATAAAGTGGACCCATCACATGTTCGGTATCTAAAAGGAAGTTTTGGGGAGGCCTTCCATTCAAGTAAAAAGCATTTTGATGAGAAGGATATCCAGGAAGGACAGCAAGCACTTCGCGAAGTGAGTTACTTAAATGGTTGGGAATCTGAGAAATTTGCCAACAGGTACTTCACTTCGACCTGAACTTTGTTTATTTATTTAATTTTTTGGGTAAGTAATTTTTCTTATTCACACAAAACTGATGAAAATATTGATGAACTACTTCCACCACAACCTCACAACCCCAAAATGCCCCCATGAACAGCCATAATGCCGCAAAGACAGCAAACACTGATACTCCCCAAGATGTCCCTTGAAAACTAAACCAACAACAACTAAAACCAAAGTATCCCATGGTGCCCAGGAATTTTACAATTGTCTCCATTACAGAGCAAAAAACAGAGAAACGGGCAGACCCTTCGGGCCACTAGTATCCTCCTCCTAAACTTTTTTGTGATCAAAAAAAGAAAAAGAAATCTACCTCCTATCCTTAAGTCACGGCAACCTTAAGCCTTCTAACAACCATTATAGTTTTAAAGACTCTTGACGGGCACGTGCACCACCTTATATTATTCCAGCAAGATCTATCTATTGGCATAAAAGAAAGGGAAAAAAAAATGAAATGACTGCCGTGTTCACCTTCCATTGTTGTTTGTGATACCGAAACATCTTGTATGTTAATTCGCCCCATCCATCCTTCACATTTATGTGGGTGTCTTTCATTTTAGATTAAGCATAATTACTAATTTATCGTGAGTTTTGTTGTTTGACAGGCATGAAGGAGAATTATTGAAAAAAGTTGTCACAACTGTTTTGGACAATTTGGGACATGATTTTAAGCTTGATGTTTCTAAACATTTAGTTGGAATTTGCGATCATGTAAACAAAATTAGAAATTGGGTAGACACTTCTGCCAATGATGTTCAAATGATTGGAATCTATGGCATGGGTGGGATCGGTAAAACGACTCTTGCCAAGGTCATCTACAATGGGCTGTCAAAGAAATATAAGCACCGTAGCTTCCTTTTAGATATTCGAGAAACAGCTCACGCCATGGTATTCATCATCTACAAAATCAACTAATTAAGGAAATTGAGCCCACTGCATGTACAATTTGGAATGTTGATCATGGAATCGATGTGATCAAATCTAGATTGAAAGGAAAAAAGGTTCTCATTCTTCTGGATGATATAGATCACTTGAATCAACTAAATGCTTTGGCCAGAGAACGTAAGTGGTTTATGACAGGAAGTACAATCATTGTAACAACTAGATATAAAGCTATCTTGGATCAATCTGAATTCAAGGTGGATTGCAAGTATGAATTGAATGGATTGGATAAGGTGCATTCTTTGCTTTTATTTAAAAAACATGCATTTCGTATGGACTATTCTTCAAGGGACTTTGAGGATATCTCACATGATATCATATCCACCACGGGTGGACTTCCTTTGGCTCTTGAGATAATAGGTTCATACTTGTATGGAAAAACAAATCAAGTATGGCATGATGTGCTAGAGAAATTAAGAAAAGAACCACATGGAGATGTCCAAGACAAATTGAAGATAAGTTATGATGCATTAGAAGATGGACATAAGGAGATTTTTCTCGATATTGCTTGTTTCTTTATTGGCAAAGAGAGCAAATTTGCGATTTACATGTGGAAGGATTGTGGATTTTATCCAAGTCAAGGAATTGAAGAACTGAAGTTAAGGTGCTTAATAAAAATTGGTGATCGTGGTGAGTTAAGGATGCATGATCAATTGAGAGATCTTGGAAAGAACATTGTTCGCCAAGAAGGACCGCCCGAGAAACGTAGCAGATTATGGGACAAGGAAGCCTCCCACGTACTAATGGGAAAAGAGGTAACACATGGCACTCCTTTTTCTTTCCCTCTCCCTCGCATTTTCATACATTTATCTGATTTATTCTAATCTTTTAATCTAGTATGAAAAGATGCTCCTACTTTTTAGGACAAATTCCCTTCTTGATTCATGTCCATCATAGATTAATTGTGATGGCTAATTAAGAATGAAGAAGTTATATTTTTCTCGTGAAGGTTACCAAATAGAATATCTCCAAATATTCAGATTCATTGGTGTAAATTATAAATGTCGAAAATTTAATTTACAATAAAATTAAAGTCTTTTAACAATAATTCTACACTAAAAATCCTGTTTAGTAAAAGTATGTAATTTTCATATTTAGTATAAGATGTTGATAATCTGAAAGACTATAATTATAAATAGAGATGAAGTACGAACATCATAGATTAAATAAATGAAGATTAGTCGGTTCATAATTATACTAGATAATAACTAATAATCAAACAAAACAACAATTTGGAATAAAAGGTATCAAATTCATGGAAATCTTCTCATGGATAAGGGTACCTCCACTTTTTGGAAACTCATCCTATTTGTGGGCAATAGGCTCTACTTCGTCACGTTTCTAGACTACCTGCGTATAACTTCCACATGCATCGTTGTCACATGCGTCATGTGCCACATTCATCAGTTGTCTCGTGCATTACTTGCCACATGAATCTTCTGACACTTATTTGTACTATTCTTTGAGGAAGAGATTTCGCTTTTGATTTCTCAATGAAGTTACTTCAAAATCAAATAAAGATAATAACTCGAATCAATTTTAAATGAACCCACAAGTTATTTTTGTCATTTAGCATTTAAAAGTGAAAACATCGGTAACCGCCACTACCATTGTCAAAGCATAGTTAGTCGGTTGTCAAACAAAAAAATATACACGTGCTTTGTTTCTTTATAAAAAGGGGATTGTTCATTATTTGATACTTCAATTGGTGTCATTGCGCCAATCCAGCATAATGGCGCCGGTAGTACACTTGGGTCTAGTCTATATCTAATATAATATCATAACTAGAAAAGTGAAGCCCTTACAATTTTACCCTCGTATTTCCATGAATTTTTTATATATAATATAATATAATCGCCATTACTCACTGTTTAAATATAGTTAATCAATTGTCGGAAAAAAATAGGTAAATAAACGCCTGCTTTGCTTTTTTTTTTTAGGATAGAATTGTTCATCATTTAAACTTCAATGGATGTCATAGGTCCAATCCAACGCAAATGGTGCGCGTAGTGCATATGAGATCTAGTTAATGTCTAATTTGAGTCCGTTCGTTTCATCGAAAATAATTTTTAGGAAAATATTTTCTAGATTTTCCGATGTTTGTTTCATGGAAAATGTATTGATTAAGGAAAACATTTTCCATAAAGGGAAAAAGTCCTCTTAAATTGGGGAAAATCATTCCACTTTTCAAGTTGGGAAAAACATTTTCCACACTCATTCTCTCTTATCTTATAGCCCATTTCTTTCTTTCTTTCTTTCGTTTTTAAACCGATTTTTTTTATTATTTTAATTTTTTGATTTTTATTATTTTTCAATAAAATCAATTTTTTATTACTTGTTTCCTCTTTCTTTTTGCTCTTCCTCTTGTTCGACCGGTCGGCCATGCGATGGTTGGCGACCGGCCATAGGTGAACTGAGCTCGCCGCTCGTCGATTTGGCAAGGCCCAAGCCTTGCTGCCATAGATTGACAACGCCTGAGCATCCTCGGGAGGCCGCAAGGCTTAGGCCTTGCCAAATCTGCGACACTCAAGCCTTGCGGCCTCTCGGCAACACTCGGGCATCGCCGATCGGCCAAGGCCCGAGCCTCACCATCGTTTGGCGACTCGGCGATGCTCGAGCGTCACCAAAGCTACGAGGTTCGAGACTCGCCAAATCGGTGACACCCAAGCATTGCCAAACAATGACAAGGCTAGGCCATGAGGCTCGAGCCTTGCCAGATCGACGAGACCCGAGCTCACCAGCAAGCTCGACTGGCCTATGGCCGACGATCGACTGAGGGTACAGAAAAAAAAAAAAAAGAAAAAGAAAAAAAAAAAACAATAGGAAAGAAAAGAAGAAAATAACAATAAAAATACGCATTCGAATTTTTAAATAAAATAATAACAAAAAGTTTATGAAAAATTTATATGTAAACCAACAACTAAGCATCTGTAGTTTTTATAAGATTTCATGCATTTCACCTTGGATAAAAGTCCAAGTGCGTGCACTGCAAAATCCGAAATCAGAAAATGTAAAATATTAAGGTGTGTTTATCTTAGATTCTTTTAAATCAAGAAGTAATTTTTCTTTTATTTTAATGTTAAAATTTAAAATATTCTTCAAATTTCAAAAGATTATCAAAAATTAAATGTGAGTTCGTGTCCGCTTTTATATAATGCGAGGGTAGAAATATGACAATTTGTGCGAATTCAAGATGTAGAAAAGCCAAAATTAAAAAAATTAAAAACCAATCTAGACATGCTAATGATTGATTTGATATACAAAATACAGGGAACTGAAAGGATCCAGGCAATTCATCTCAACACATACGATGGCCAGACATACACAAATGAACATTTTAAAAACTTACAGAGCTTAAGATTCCTTCGTTTGCGGGGGAGCAGCTTTAAGTGGAGACTTTAACAAATGGTTCTCTAAATTAAGATGGCTTCGATGGTTCGGGCTGTCTCGTTCGGCAACAAATTTGCATCTACCGAAATTAGTGGTGTTGGAGTTGTCAGACAGCAAAATCACAGAGCACTGGGGAGGATGGAGTTCGATCAAGGTAAGATGGGAAAGAAAACTTCTTTTGTGGTTTTTTGCTTGTTTTGTTTTTTTTTTTTATCAACTCAGTTTTTGATAGCCTATTCTCCTTTTGTATAGGCAAAGCGGTTGAAAGTTCTCGACCTTGCAAATTGCGATTATATAAGATCTACTCCTAATCTCTCGGTTTTCAAAGAGTTAGAGATTCTCATCTTGAGATCTTGTTCTAGATTGGAGCAAGTCCACCCTTCTATTGGAGAAGTCAAGGGCCTCGTCTTCTTGGACTTGAGTAGCTGTGAAAGTCTCAAGGAGCTACCAAATGAGGTGGGGAAATTAGAAGAACTTAAAGAACTTCTTTTAGATCATTCTAGTGTTACAAAGATTCCTGTGTCAATTGGTTCACTAAGCAACCTGGAGAAAATAAGCGCCATCCATTGCTCATCATTAAGAGGAATCCCTAGCTCAATTTGGAATTTACAGAATTTGCGACACATGAACTTTTGTTCTTCTGCAATTGAAAAGTTTGGAACATTGAAAGAGCCTCATCTCTCGGCTTTCACAAAGTCAAAGTACTGTGATGAATTAGAGCAAGTTCACCCTTCTATTGGTAAATTGAAGGGCCTCATTTCCTTGGATTTGAGATTTTGTAAAAGTCTCAAGGAGCTACCAGAAGAAGTGGGCGAATTAGAAGAACTGAAAGAACTTATTTGAGATCATACTAGTATTATAAAGATTCCTATGTCAATCAGTTCTCTAAGGAAGCTAGAGAAACTGAGTGCCAAGCGTTGTTCATCATTGAGAGAAATCCCTAGCTCTATTGGAGATTTGCAGAGTTTGCAACATCTGGACCTTACTGGTCCCGCGATCGAAAGGTTACCTAGTTCTATTGGAGATTTGCAAAGTTTGCAACATCTAAACCTTAGTGGTTCCACAATCAAAAGGTTACCTAGTTCTATTGGAGATTTGCAAAGTTTGCAACATCTGAACCTTAGTGGTTCCACGATCGAAAGGTTACCTAGTTCTATTGGAGATTTGCAGAGTTTGCAACATCTGGACCTTACTGATTCCGCGATCAAAAGGTTACCTAGTTCTATTGGAGATTTGTAGAGTTTGCAACATCTAGACCTTAGTGGTTCCGCGATCAAAAGGTTACCTAGTTCTATTGGAAGGTTGAAGAAACTACGAAAGCTAAGTCTCCAATTATGTAAAAAGCTAAAAGGGGAAATTCCAAGTGAAATCAATGACTTGTCTTCACTCGAGATTCTCAATTTCAATGAAGCATCGATAGTTGACTTGCCAAAAAGCATCCAAAATCTTTCTTCTCTCCAACACCTTAACTTACAATGTCTTAATCTCCGATCATGGCTGAAGCTACCTTCTAGCTTAACATATCTTAAGGCCTCTAGTTGGGTTCCTAAGTTGCCACAGCTTTCTTGCCTAATCCAACTAGAAGAACTTCATCTTCATGTATGCTACAAAGCTAAATACCTCCCGGAGCTTCCATCAAGACTCTCGAGACTTAGTTTTACCTATTGTTTCAAGCTGATATTGCCTAAACTTGAAGGATTCAAGTACTTGAAAGAGTTGTCAATAGACGGATGCAAGTCCATTGAAAGATTAGACCTTTCACAGTTAAATCTCCTAAAACGATTACGTGTTCAGAATTGTTATTTTCTAGTTGAGATTCAAGTTCATGATGATTTGGAGTTCTTGGAGGAGATCATTGTAATCAATTGCAAGTCCATTCAAAGACTAATCCTTCCAAAATTACAGTGTCTGAAGCACTTAATGGCTACTTCTTGTGACAATTTAGTTGAAATTCAAGGTCTTGTTAGGGCGGAGCTCTTAGAGATGTTGGATATCCACAATTGTGGCTCCATTAAAAGATTGCCCGACCTCTCATGTTTTGCGACCTTGAAAGTGTTGAACATGTGGGAGTGCAAATCCCTAGAAGAAGTACCAAACATGTCGAAATTTGAAAATCTAAGAATTTCAAGATAAGGTATATGCTTGCTGTTATGAAGATTCCTAGGGTTGAGGAATCAAGATCTCTAATATGCATAGATATCGAGGGATGCGAATCAATGGAGACTTTGTCAGATTTGTCGAAATTCAAGAAGTTTCAATCTCTAGTGGTATGAGACTGCCAGAAACTTACTTAGCTTTGGGGACTTGAAAAGTTGGATTTAATTTACTTGAATATTTTCAGGCGCGACTCATTGGGGAAAGGTATTGGAATGGCCTGGAACACTTGTTTTATATGATGAATGAGCGCGATATGAATTTCACTATGGAGATATTGTATCGTAATAATAATGATTGTGATAATTATTATACCCATATCACAACAGTAAGACAAGTCATGTTTCCTCAACAAAGGTAAATGAGCAGTAAACTACCGCTTTTATTTTTCTGAGATTCATTACCTAATTTTTATCATTATCTTTATTTGATAAGAAGGTTTTCCTTGACAGTTTCTGTACTTCCCTAAATTCCTACTCTTACGTAATTGAAGGAGCGGGAAGTTGGTCATAAAAGGTGACGTGATGCGTCGGCCAAGATCAAAAAGTAAACCCAAATGTCAAAGGAAGTTATGGCCATCTGGTAAAATTTCATCCTTGAACGACGAGCGTGAGCGAATGGAGTAATACTTTTTTGAAAGCTATATTTTTAAGAATGATTTGATTCACACTGGATATCTATATGTTTGATTTTGGAAACTCTAGATTTGCCTATGCACACTTGCTATTGATTGCATTTTAGCAATGCCTTTTCATTTATCTTTCCATTGGCAGCTTTCGCAGAATCAAATAGATTAGCAGCTTGCTAGGCAACTTATGAAAATATCAACATAGTTAAACAAGAATCTTCGAGTGATTTACAATTTCCCTCTTGGTAAACATAGGATTTTAATATTTCATATAGAGGATGGCGGTATTCTAATACTCAATATTGTGAATTGTGCCCAAAATTGATTTTTCCTTCCGTCCGAAATAAATGTTTTCTTGAAAAAATCCTTGGCCATTTTGAACTCCTTTTTAAGTTCTCTAGTTTGTCAAATTTGACTAATGGCAAATATCTTGTTTAGACAATCACCTTTCAATGTTATGATCGCAAACCCTGTCCAGTTTCTTATTGTTCTCTTTATGGTCCTTTCTGAAACCTTCTATGACAACCATAAATTCCTAGTAAGCATGAGAAACTGAGCTAAAAGGAAAATCAAGGTTTGAGTTTCTCTAGTTGGTGATATGAAGAATGAGACGTAGTTTTGGCTAGTCTGTCATGTATGATCTTTTTATTTTTTGGTTTGACGTCATGTATGATTGTAGACCAACTTTTTATTGCCAGTAGTCAAATTGCCGTTTTGATAGATTATTAAGGTAACCAGTACTACTTTTATGACAAGTCTGAGTGGTCTATGTAATGATCATGGCCTACGTTTGGACTTCCATTCAATGACCTGCATCGATGACCTTATGCATAATCAGGACAACCGTTTGGCCATTTTGTGAAACAAGCTCGGGGTGAGGAGTTCAAGGATTAGCTAACTAATTTGCATCCCATTTGATCCTATTGTTGTTATGGATCATTTTATCACCTGATTGATCTGGATCTGGCTAACTTGGCTAAGGAACTTCAAATTTCATGCTAGAGACCAATCAAAATGAAAAAGAGGGATTTTGCAGAGGAAGCATCGGCAACAGTTGATGGCCATTTTGCATGGCAACCTTAAAGGGGCTGTGGGTCAACTGGAGTGTCCCAAGGAAGTTTTAATGCTTGTGAAGATCCAAACACTTGATCTGGTCTCAACGGCACTTACCTAAATGATTGTTAATCTCGGTTTTACAATTGAGTTCGCTTCATGTATGATCACTAGGTTCTACCTCTCTGTTGATCAAATACATAGCTACTGATTTATTTGTATATTACCCTAATGCAGAGTCGATTGATGCGATTGGTTCTAATGATATCACTCCTGAACTCGATGAGGCTCTGCATTGGGAGGTATGCACTTCCAGTTGCACCATAATTATGAGTGTAACGTGTGCGCTTTTATTAAATGAGCTGTGGAGTCTCACCTGAAAATCAATATACAAGTATGCTTGATGACAATCTCTTCCACTTTCGGTCAGTTTATTAGTGTGATAGTATCCTTTGAATGTTGTCATACAAGTTTCTTATAGGATAAGCTCAGTTCTCCCGTATGTGGCGTTAAATTTGTGAAGTTGAAATTGGACTCTAACTAAACTATCACGTATTGCTGATTTTGCCAATTGCATATCGCAAAATAAACCAAGTAACAAGTATATCTTCCTGTTCTGTAGTTTAGGCACTTCACCTTTTCGGTATAATCTTATTACCATCAGTTCTATTCCTAAAGACAAACAAGAAAAGTGTTGCTAATTTCTTGCTTCTCCCAAATCTGTTGTTTTCTTTTTCACTGGCCGGCTGATGAAGTCTCTGTTGATTGCTGTCCAACTGCAAACTTATTAGAGACCACTGCGTTAAAATTGCGTCTTGAGTTTAAGCGATTGACAATACCTGATCTAAAATTATTTACATAGGCCATCTTGCTGATTTTGGGGGTTCGGCTGAGCACGTTTTCATCTAATGTTCGTCCGGTGGCGCATGAGATGCATTTACTTATGAGCTGCACATGAGTTGAGTCAAATTAAGCCGTTACATAAGGCGAGCGGCCACAAGTTGCACAAAGTTGATGGAGACTTCCTTCTTCATCACTATAAAACGGTGACAAACTCCTTGGACAAATACAAATAAAGAGAGCAGAGTACTTCAACGTGAACGATGTAGCTCTTTCGAACACACGGTGGCTTTGTGCAGAAAATCCTGGAGTGTTATGGGCAGTGAGGTAATTGTCAGCGATTTATTGATTGGGTTATTACACAAGTATAATCTCTAACATTCGAGCGTGTTCAATTATAATCATGTAATTCCCCAACCAATTAGCGGGTAATTTCTGGCCAATTCTCTACATGGGAATAGGTACCAACATTAGGACCGAACCATGTAAATTTACAGTTTCCTTAATTGTTCCTCACTTAATTTTCTCTGATAATTTTGTCTCCCCAAGATAATTGCGAAGATACGGTCCGTTTTACAGCACTATCCTTTTGTGTAGATTGAAGCTGCATTTGATGATACTCGGGAGAAATTCCCCGAACACTCTAGGGTGGAGATGGAGGTAGGAATGAGCAATTTCATAAGAAATTATGGAAAGGCATTCCAAAGTTCTTGGCTATCGGCGTTTATCAAGTGCTCCGGGTCGTTGATGCTCTTCATAAGATTCTTGATACAAAACGACCTCTTCTCATGTGGTGTAGAAGTCCTTTGCAAGCTCCGACATCAGGCGACTCTTTAGCAAAGGCCGAAGCTCGAAGTGCTCGCAGGAAGACTGCATGTGCAGGTGATTCTCCATGTGTAAGTCAAGCACAAAATCAATGTGTTCACAAAGATCACCGTTTAGATGTCCACTTCAAGCTATGATTCTGCGACTCGTGGTTACCGATCGTTCGTTCAAGTTTCGAGTGAAGCAATTTCTTTGGGGCGGCTCTCAGATATTTTCCTCCCTTGTACCAGATTACTATTGTGGAATTTTTATAGTTAAAAGCAACTCGCAAGGCCCTCATAGTCCGATTCCCTTGTTGTCTACTTGAAATTTGACTCAATTTTTTTCCGAAGCTCAGGACAAGTCCGAGTAGCTTGTTGAGCCAAGTTCAGGATCTATACATGTACTAAAGCATACAATGCTGATCATGTTTACCAGTCAAAACACTTGGGAAGCGTACTTAACATAACATGACATGGAAGATAGTTCTGAATATTGATTTAATATAACACAGGAAATTTCACAAATCAATGCATTGACTACACAGTTTATTTACTTAGTTACTTAACCGATGGGTAGGCAATATTTAATCAAAACTGACAAAGTAACACTACTTTTTAATTTGTTTTTTTTTGACACTGTTATCATACATTTCAATCGAACGATTTTCAAAATATTTGGAAATATGGTGTTTCGAACCCTATTTTACTCTTTGAAAGAGAAACACTAATTTTGTTCAATGCAGCCAACACATTGACATTGTAGGGGTTCGCTTTGACTGTAAAGAGTGAGCAACCCGTTTGTTCCCTGTTTCTTTGTTTCTATTACAGGAGTAAGTCCCAAAACACCATAGATGGAGAAGCGACCAGAAGCAAACTATGTCACGAGGCATTATAGAAAGGCGTTCAAAAGTTCCTCGCTATTGGCACTGATCATGCGCCCCATGTCGTTAATACTCTTCATAGGATTTTTCATATAGAGCAACCTCTTCTCATCTGGTGTAGTCGTCCTTTGCAAGCTTTGACAATACACTATTCTTTAGCGGAGGCCGATTCTCAAAATGCTTGCAGGAAGACCGATGCGCACGTGAGGTTAAGCATTAAATCATGTTCTACCATCTTGTGACCGGAAGAGAAGCATGCTTCATGGAAAAAGCAAGCGCCATGGAATCAGCAAATAATTTGTCAATCGCAGCCGAGAATTTCAATGTATAATCCCCCCTCGCCCTTTGGAATGTCTGATGTTCTAAGACTCATCTATCATTGGCGTAGTCTAAGCAATTTCTTTGGGGTCACTCTCAGATATTTTTCCGACCTTGTACTAGATCACTACTGTGGAATTTCAATGGTTAAAAGCTGCTCGCCAGCTTGTTGTCTACTGACTCAATTTTTCCGGAGCTCAAGACTAGTCCAAGTAGCTTGTTAAGCCAACTTCGAATCTGCAAGTACTAAATCATGTCTAATGCGGATCTAGTTAACGAGTGAGAACACTTATTAAGCATACTTGACATGAACTAGTTGCTTAACTAGTGCATTGGCAGCTGTTAATTACAATTGACAAAGCAGTAGTTTCTTAATTTACGTTTTTTACCTTCATACATGCATTTCAATAGAGAAGCATTGCCCGTCCAAATGACCGTTTCCAGTCTTACTGCTAGCATTTGAAAGAGAGAGAGAGAAAAAAAGAAGAAAAAGGGACATTTCTATTGATGTCATGGTGTGCATAAAATAAACTTTCATCATTGTACCAATTTAACATTTTGCTTTTAGTCTATTCGACGTGGTTTTGCACGTAGAATGAGGCAGACATTCCACTAGGCAGTTTGTTTCTAATGGAGTCTTCAACTAGATTAATAGAAATGTCATTTTCTACAGCTTTATATGTTGCAGAACGACGTCCCCAAGAACTTCTTTCTATGATTTTGGGCTGGATACAGAGATCCATGAAACTCGGTTCTGATATTTTGAGATAACAACTTTGGTTGACATGAAATTGAAATTGGCAGGATTCCTAATCCTGTCTCTTATGCAACTCTAGGCCTGATATTGTTAATCACCTTTTTTTATTATTGTAGAATCTCTAATACTCTATCAAACTTCTGGGCTGCTAAGTGTAATCTTCCATGGACCAACTCCTCTTGGTCGGATAATCTTCACTGGGCTATAAACTCTATGACTGGAAAAGGATTTTATCGAGAGATAGCTCGATTTTCTTTTGGCGCTTTGTGCTATATCATTTGGAAGACCATGAATGATATCCTCTTTCGCGGTCATAACCTTTATGCTCCTTCTATGAAGCTATACCTCATTAAGATGGTTAAGGATAAAGGCCTCACCTTCAAGTCTGTGGAAGACAACCATAGAAACAGAAGGATGCAGCGGAGCTGGGGGATAGACCCTCGGATCTTTGGAGTGGAACCACCCTAGGCTTTTTGGAGGGTGTACTGGGTTCGCTTGTAACCTGTTGACTTTGTCCTTTGTTATTTTTCTATTTCTTTTGGAGATCGTGGTACCCTCCTACTCCAGTGACCGTGGTCCAGTTGAGTGTTTGTCGGTACCGTGTTCTCCCCCTGTTGTACAGTTCTCTGGTTGATTTTATTACAATATTACCTTACCAAAAAAAAAAAAACTTTGGTTGACATATGAAGGAACGTTATATTGCGTTTTTTCCTCTCTTTTTTCTGATGATGTAGGACCGCTCCTTTAGTGAACAAACTCTAAACATGTGAGGACCGTGATTAACCTAATTGGAGTTAGAGCAGGCACATTAAATCTGATTTGGACACCAACTGACTGTTAAATTGAACATAATTAATGTAATGGATTAAGAAAACTACAAGTTGAAGAATGGATAGTAAAATGCATTATTAGTCATTGATAATGTGATTGAATGAATATCGATTCCATAACATGCGCTTAATCCACATACGCAAGTTCTTTGTGAATTGCTAAAGCAATCAACTGAGTAATGTTAGGGAAAAATAACCATGAGTTAGGAAAAATTATTCAATCAGTCTTAAATCTATCATACAAATGCCAATTCATTATTGAACTTTCCAATTTTGCCAAGTTAGTTTTAAACCTTTTCATGAAATTCCAATATACTCTTTTGGATCCATTTTTATTGGAAATCGTTGACATAGTGATGCACCACGTAGAACGGCTGATGATGACTGGACTGCTATATTAGCGATTTTCGGGGAAATTTTTATTGGAAGGACTACATTGGAAGTTAAATTGATGACTTCTCTTTGAAATTGAAATTGAAATTGAAAGTGTCATGTTCTTAATATGACTAGCCTTTCTATGCTTGTCTTATCATCTTGTCGTGCAATTGAGTAGAATATGTGATTGATTAGGGGTTCCATTCAACGAGGACATAGAAAGACGATGATTTACGATTTAACTAGACAATAATTTGCCAGATCGCAGGAATCGCAGGCAAGATTAGATGGGCCATGTATGAGTCACACCTTAATCATAAAACAAACCTTAATTAATTCAAAAGCAACCCTTCCCATCATTAAGTGAAAAAGTAGAGGATGGAGCTTAATAGACCAAGCTAGCTAATTGCTCATTGATCTCATAATGAATTAGCAGATACTTCCTATGTGGGACAAGGAAAAACACAATTTTATTTGTTTTACAGGCAAACAACCAACAGTCTCAACCAGGACCAATGTCTTAGCAGGCCAAACTTCTAAAATTGACATTCTATGTGCAACGAATAACTTTACATGCACTTTACGAATGCTGCAATGCGTAGTTGTAGTTCTGTGAACTGGAATTCGCCTATTCCCCTGTCCTCGTATCACCTATCAAGGTTATGTGATCAGTTCCTATTTCATATGAGTTTCAGGCACACTTGTTGATGAGCAGCTTGTGAGGCAGAGCATGAAGAAAATAGGTAAACAAGTACTAGCTCATGATTCTTTTTCTATCCTGGTAAATCTTCATTTCGGAATTCCCCGGTAATTTTGAATTCGTCAATGATCTTTTTAGGCGTCAAATTGGACCAAACAGCAGAATCATAGTGCTCATCCAGTTCATGCTGTTTGGAGCAATCACCTTTTGGTTTTTCTGTTTTGGCACAGTCGAGCAAGTTAGATTGGCGATCTTTCGCCTGTCTGTTTCGTCTCTTAATCGACATACGCGATGCTTGAAGCTTGTTTTCGGACTTTGGCTGCACGAGCGAACTGTGTTGATGACCTTTTGGTATGATCAAGACAAGTTTTGTTCCCTCCTCGGAAGCAACCCAGGGGAGAGGAAAAGAGAATGTTTACTGTTTCTGGACTAAATTTGATCAGGTTCCACACGTTACCAGCTTTCAGCAGACTATCAGGGACAGCAAGATGCTCGGACTCTAAGTGCTTGCAAAATGATGGTGATTTCAGCACAAAGAAATCTATAACGGACAAATCAAAGCACGCTGTATTGGATTAATACAAAGAAACTACCACGAATTGGCCCACTCCTTATCCATGCTCGGAATTTTGGGAATGACTGGTCAATAAAGCGAACAACAAAGCCTTCAACAAAAATGTAGTGATTTTACGAAGATATTAATCTAGTAAATCCTTTCACTGAACAAATATAATGACCAAGTTCACAGTGATGAAAGTTCATCAAATTGAGATTTTCATTAAATCGCATTTGATTAGCCTTTATTCAACTAATCTTAAATAGAGTCTCATGCCACCCCAAATAGCTCTCCACAATATGCGATTAAGTTTCCTCATTCTCGGAGCCCTGAATGATGAATGGTAATAAAATGGGTTGAGCAAAATCACACTCTATAAGTGACAATCACGACTTCAATGACCATTCATAAATTATGTAGATTTTGTATCAATTTGTTGAACAAGACATTCGAGGAAATGGCTATGGTGATGTTGTATTCTGCTACTCATAATGGAATTGCCTGTCTCCCACCATCTTTCTTTTTTTTTGGGTCATAAACTAGTCCTCTCTTTCATTCATAATTACAGGAACTACAAGCATAGATTAAAGGAGTGTCCAAACATAGAATATCCTAGAGGAACAGGGGAGGGTTAGAAATCCAATTAGAGTGGAGACTTTTACTTCGGTGAGCTTTTGCAACCCAATCTGCAGTCTAATTCACTTCCCCTAAGCGATGGACAACTTTCACATTTCCAAGTTGGGCTATAATTTCCTTGCATTCATTGACCAAATTCTGCATGGCCCATGGAGCTTCCTCTTGGCCATCACGCACTTGACAATGGTGAAACTGTCGCTTTCACAATCTAAGCTTCACTGCTCCTGCTGCACTTTTCCCACATGAAAGTCTTTTCTCTCTTTTAGATACTATAAACCTTGCAGGACCGCTAGAGCTTCAGCTTGCAAGGGAGATGCAGATCTCGTCATCTTCATGAAGCCTCCCTCTACCATTCTGCTCGAATTACACAGGATTCTTGCGATTGAGTATGCCATCTCGCTTCCTGTCCATGATATATCCGATCGGTAGCTTCCACCTTGCTCCATTGACACAACAAGATTTGAGGGTGTTGAAGTCTTTAAGAACTTCTTACTATATTTTAGAGATGTGACCAATGCTTTGAACGCCGGTAGTTATCCGTCAAGTAATCAAGCCCTTCTACTTCTATACCTGATGCCGGTTGAACTGGAGAACAAAGAGCAGTGGACATGAAGGCAATATTCCTTAAATTATCAAGGACAGTCCGCTTTTTTTTTTTCTGTTTCTTTTTTACAACGGATGTCTTGAATTCAAGATTCAAGTTAGAGGAGCTTGAAATTGTTCTTGTTTCATATTAAGAAAATTTGGGATTGGATGAGGAGATTCAAGTGGAACACATATTGGTGATGACAATGAATTGCTCACAAATATGTATATTGCATATGTCTGTTGATTTAGTATGAAGAGTTCAACCCCATGCTCGGGCCGGTCGGCCTAAGCATGTCCCAATGCCCTCTTCTCATCATGCTTGCCAAGTGCCAAAGCCCAAAAATTATATTGCTTGTAGTTAAGCCCTAGAAATCACATTGGCTAGGATTATGCCCGAAAACATAAACAGTTTGTGAACGTGTTTTGTGAACATGTTTTGTATCTCAATACGTAATTCGGCGTTTAAGCCCTAATCCAATATCCATATAACCTAACATATCGATATGAGATATACTAAAAAAATACTTCACCCCACATAAACATTTTTTATGCATGTCAAAATTAACGACCAATTTGAAAATTCATTCAATGCTTAATCCATCTTTATAAAATAAGATGCCATAAAATGGTTTAATTTTATCTTCATTCTCAAAGAACGTGTCATGCCATAACACAGGATTTTCCCTTCAATAAACCATTCAATGCATTTTTTCACGAAAACACAATAGTGTTTAAAGTCGCTTGTTCAAGCACTAAATAAAACGCACAGACCAACCATATATTTCCTCACCCTCTAAACATAAACTACAACCGTTTATCGAAATTGCACTCCGAGAAATAGCGGCTAAAACTCACTTCAGGCATAAAACATGTCGAGTATAAAATTACGAAAATGCCCTCCTAGACCCGATTTGGGTCCATGGGCCCTATACGTCCCCAGAGGTCCAAATGTTACTTAAAGCCGTGAACCTTCCACCATACTCAAGTTTCCCAGAAAACAATTCATTTTTTCAGAACAACAGAAAAAATTGGATTTTTCCAAATATCAATCATGATAGTCTATTCTCTTCAATAATCTTATATAGCCTTTACTTTAGCCACTACCTACTCTAATTTGTTTTCACATATGAGTTTTCATTTGTTTTATTAGTTCAAACTTGGCGTGCTGCAATTGAAAAATGGAAATGTGGGGAACGAGGTTAGGTGATTTCTGACCCTTTGTCATCATTGAATGCCTGGCAATTTTTAGTTCCTTCTGTTCATTGGCTTACTCATTTTCCAATAGTTGAATGATATGCCAACCAAGTTGTAATATAAACAACCTGTAGTTAGTGCCTGTCGGACAGGAGGTTCGATCCCCATTTTCTCTTGTATAAGGTCGAACAGTTTACTACGTTCTAACCGCTTAAGATTCCGTGCAGGATCAGACCACCTGCATTAGTTCGATTTCATTGTAATTTGTTACCGTTTTTTCCGATCTTATCAAAAATTTACGATTCTAAAATAAAGGATTTCCTCTCCTCACGAAAATGAAGTTTTTTTTTCCCTCCCACGTGCAATCTAAAACTGGCTAAATTCGGTGGACCACTTCTGCACAATGCTCGTGAGATTCCAATTATACTTCACTGAAGGTGGATGCTGAATGCTCATAGTCTAGTTCTTCGAAGGCACCCAGCCAGGTAAAAAGTATACGAGGAAACAGGACAATATCGATCTGTTAACTAGGACAACTGCTACCTAGCTGTCAAACCGAATAATTTCGAGGTATTGAGAAGAGACTTACCTGCAAAATTGTTAGGGTTGAAATGTGCCTATACTTTGATAGGTTGGATAATCTAAATCACCATGAACATGATCACCAAAGGCAAATGATGCCAGAACTGTGTTTCGAACCGTAAATCTATGGAAAGATTAGACCTCAATCTCACCCTATGAAGGCTGGGAAGGATTGCCATGACGAGAGGCCTTAGACACGGTACGGCTCTGGCAAATTTCTAGAAAATTGACAGGGGTAGATGTCGATGCTTTAAGTGGAGGAGAGGGAGAATTTGTGGCGCCTCAAGTCCTCTAAGAACAGGGGAGAGCTCATGAAGTGATACTCCCATATTGAGGGATGCAAACCCGTGGTAAAATTACCAAAGTTGTCAGATTTTGAAACTTCAGAGATATTCATGAGGATCCTGGGCTCGAGGAATCAAGATCTTTGATACTCACAGACATCATAGGATGCAAATCAATCAATACTTAACCAGATTTCAGCATTCAAGGAGCTAGAGTTCCTGGTGGCCTGAGACTGAGAAAATTTCTAAACTTCAGGGGCTTGAAAAGTTGGATTTGAATCGTTTGGATTTTTCTGGATGTAACTCGTTGGAAATGACACTGGAAATGTTCAAAAAAAAAGAAAAGACACCTCCTACATAATGATGAAACATTTAATTATCACAGCAGAGAATGTAACGTCGAATAGATGCGATGAGTCATATGTTTACATTCCAATATTGATGTGATTCATTCCTTAACGTAGGTGAATAGCAAGGCATCTAAGACTTTTCTTTTGACATTTCTAGCCTATGCTTATCATTAGCATTTTCTACTTGACAAGATTAACTCTCCTTGATTCAATAGCAAAGTACAACATGGGGTGGAGAAGACGATGGGGGAAATTGGTATGATCCTTCAGCGAAATTTCCCTTTTCATCATTGCCCAGAGCAAAGAGAGAACCGAATGTCCTCGAAGTACTGTCAAACACCATCAGTCGTCAAAGTCTCAACGGGAACCAACAATGTCTTATCCGGCCAAATTTGTAAAATTGACATTGCCTTTGCAATGAATGATTTTATGTGCACTTTAGGAATGCCGCAATGTGTTGTCGCGGTTCTGTGAACCAGAATCTCCCTATTGCTCTGTCCTCGTATCACCTATCAAGATTATGAGATCAGTTCCTATTTCATGAGTCAGGGCACATTTGTTGATGACAGCTTGTGAGGCAGAGCATGAAGAACATAGGTAAACAAGTATTAGCGAGTGATTTTTTTCTATCTCTGTAAATCTTCATTTCAGAATTCCCAGATCATTTTGAATTCCGTAATGATCTTTTTAGGCGTCAAATTGGACCAAACGGCAGAAAGCAGAATGCTCATCCAATTCACGGTGTTTGGAGCAATCACCTTTTGGTTTTTCTGTTATGGCACAGTCGAGTGTGTTAGATTGGCAATCTTTCGCTTGTCTGTTTCATCGCTTAATTGACATACACTATGCTTGAAGCTCGTTTTCGGACTTTGGCTGCTCGAGCGAACTGTGTTGATGGCCTTTTTGGTGTATAATCAAGACAAGTTTTTGTTCCCTCCTTGGAAGCAACCTAAGGGCGAGTGAAAGAGAATGCTTGCTGTTTTTCTGGACGAAATTGGATCAAATTCCATGACATTACCAGATTTCGGCAGAGTATTAGGGACAGCAAGATCCTCTGAATCTAAGTGCTTGCGGAATGATGGTGGTTTCAACAAAAAGAAATCTACACTGGACAAATCAAAGCACGCTATATTGGATTAGTACAAAGAAACTACTACAAACTGTCACACTCCATTCCATGCTCAGAATTTAGGGAATGACTGACCATAGTTTATAAAGTGCACAACAAAGCACCCACCAAAAAAAAAAGGCCTACAACTAAAAAATAGTGATTTTATGAATATATTAATTTCCCCGAACAAATATAATGACAAAGTTCACAGTGATGAGAAATAATCGGATGAGAGTTTCATAGAATCCCTTTTTTTTTTGTCAAAGATAGAATCCCATTTTAATAGCCTTTATTCGAGTAAATTAAAATAGTCTTATGCCACTCCAAATAACTCTCCACGGGATTCGATTAAGTTCTCTCATTCTCGGAACTTGAAATGGTAATAAAACTGGGTGAGCAAAACTACAGCTCAGTAAGCGACAATCACCACTTCTGTGTGATCAAGCATAGATCACAATTTTGTATCCATTTGTTGAAGAAGACATTTGAGGAGATGGGTATGCCGGCGTTCTACTCTGCCACTCATGGTGGAAGTCCCGGTCTCGTACCATTGACGCAACAAAATTTAAGGGTGCTGACGTCTTTAGGGACATCTTTCAGGTTTTCGAGGATGCGATGCATGCTTTGAACGAAAGCGGTTATCCGTCAAGCAATCGAGCCTTTCCGCTTCTATACCTAATGTCGGTTGAATTAGCAAATAATGAAGATGATCCCTTCTTCAACGAAACAGTAGTGGCCGCGAAAGCAATTCCTCAAATTTTACAAGGACATCGTCAAATGTTTTGGCAGCGGTTGTCTTGGATCAGAGATTCAAGCTAGAGGAGCTCAAAATTCTTCTTGTTGCATATTAAGAAAACTTGTCACTGGATGAGGATGATGAGTTCCAAGTGGAACACATATTGGTGATGGCAATGAATTGCTAATGAATATGTATAATACATATGGCGATTGATTCGATACGAAGAGACAGATGGAGAACCGGGCCTCATCGCGCAGTGTCCAGAACCTATATGGTTTCTCTCTCATAACAAAAACCCATGGCCTTCTGTTGTATCTTCGTCTTCATCGTCTACCTATGACTTGGAGACGTGCATGGGAACAAACTCCACCATACACAAGGATACAGTTGGCAAAGACAACTTTAATGTTCAGAAATGGCGGAAGAGGCGAGTGACCACTTTTTCGATTCTTTTCATCATGGCTCATGACTTAGTCACTCCAACGGCTTATACAGTATCTTCGGAGTCCATGTTCAATAGTAACCGACGGATCTTGAAAGACAATAAGTCCAGCTCGTTTGCAAATTACTTAGAAATCGTTGTTGTAAGAAATGATTGGTTTTTACAAGAATTGACTTTGGAGAAGCGTGCCCAACATGAACAAGCGGACAACGACTACACTGCATCATCGGAATCATAGCGAGGGATATGGTCAAGTGTATTTTTTTTTTTTTCACAAAATGTACTTGCATTTCAATTTGGTTTTGACTGAACGAGCGTTTTTCATTAATTCACCCCAATTAGTTTCTCATTGTTTGCAATACTTGAAAATATGTTGAAATTAATTTTTACTAAATAAAGTTTTAAAAATAATCGATGGCCTAAGCATGCCCCGGTGCCCAGTCCTCGTCAGTGTAGCGTTTGCCAAGGCCCAGAAACAATATTTGCCGCAATTAAGCCCTAGGAATCACATCAACTGTGATTATACCCAAAACAGAACCTGTATGAGAGCATATTTCATAGTTTGGCCTCTAGTCCTAATCCAATATCCTTATACCATAATCCAACATGCCAATATGAGATATCTTAGAAATAATTCACCCGTGCACACATTTTTTCATGCATGTCAAAAGTAACAATCAACTTGAAAATCCATTCAGTTATTGATCCAACTTTATGAAATAAGATGCCCAAAAATGGTTTAATTCTTTCCTAAATTTTCAAAGTACGTGCCATGCCATACCACAGTAGAGTTGAATGTTACGCCAACAAAGTTGTGATATAAAAATAACCTGGAAAAGAACTCAAGGATGGTATACAAGTGTTTTGTGTATCATTAATAACTTAATACTAACGCCATTACGCTCATTTGGTGTCATCTAACAAACTATAAATCTATTCCACAAATAAGATATCAACTAATTTTCATAATTGAAAGTTTGACGTGAATGATTAGGTATATTGTATCTCTTTAAAATAAATGCATTTTATATGAAATTATTGGCATGGGGGATCAACGTGGAATAGATAAGAGACATAACAAGGATCGTTTGTTCATCTCTTCCTCACATTTCCATCTTCCTTAAGAATATTACAATTTCAAACAAAATTAAAATTGTAGTCACCGTATTTGAACT
This sequence comes from Corymbia maculata, assembly GCA_014182735.1. Taxonomy (NCBI): domain Eukaryota; kingdom Viridiplantae; phylum Streptophyta; class Magnoliopsida; order Myrtales; family Myrtaceae; genus Corymbia; species Corymbia maculata. The sequence goes on along the minus strand of CM024683.1, from coordinate 23,539,631 downwards.
CAAAACATAAGAGAAGCAAAGCAACCGAACCAAAACGAATAGGGAAGCAACATTCACACAAAAAGAGAGGAGAGAGAGAGAGGGGGGGAAGGAGGGGCTGGAAGCAAGAATAAACACGGTCTCAGATTGACTGAAGTTAGGCTAGAGGGAAATTACTTTGTTCCAACCCATTGGAAAAGAGAGGAATGTCGGGGAAGCTCGAGTTTTTTGGAGAAGAAAGCCCGATAGACTAGTTCAATATGCTAACCTGAGACATCTAATAAAGTGGGTCGCACAACACGACTTGATAAATGTGAGTAATAAACATGTAATCAAATGAAATATCAACACAATACTATTCAATATGCTAACCTGCACACGTGAAAAACATACATGTTTCTTACTTCACTTCGCATTACATCTAAAGCTGAGAGCAAAATTGCTTCCTGTGATCCTCTCATCACTGAATGAGATGCAATCTTTTATATTGATGACAATCCTTTACATTGTCAACCGATAACAACAGTTAAGAGCCCTATACTTTTATTACATTAAAAGCACCAAATTTCGAACATGCTAAAGCTATACATTTAATCTCAAAAAAAAAAAAAAAAAAAAAAAAAGCTGACCCTTAAAGCAATTCCCTTAGTGCTTTTTTAATTTTTTTCTTTCGGAAATTTTTTTCTCGCCAAGACACACGAGCTAAGCAGTTACGCAGCCGAGGCAAGCAATAGCTGAGACAAAGCTAGTCGAGCGAAAAGGGAAACAGAGAGAAAAGAAGAGAAAGAGAGAAAAGAAGAGAAAGAAAGTGAAAATTCCTCAAATATATTTGGATGCATGTTGATTGGAAATTATGTGAAGGAAAATTAAATTTTAATTGATAGACTTAATTATTTTAATTCTGTTCATTCTTAAAAAGAAAGTAAGGACAACTTTGGAAGAAAAGCGCAATATTTGCATTTCCTTTCATTCCTATGCACTTTTCAAAAGAAATAAAACGTGGGCCCAAAAGGAAATACTTCCCTTTTCTTTAAAATCGGTTTCATGAATTTCATTCATAATTAAAATAGCCAAATAACTTCAAATTTTCCACTGGTTGTTATTGTAACTTTGGTTAATTTTGCATGCGTGAAAGATGTCTATAACTTGTTTCCTACCGATCAAAGACACGGTGGACGGAAATTTCCTTCAATTAGGAGAGTGCGCGCATCTAGAAGGTGTGGTCAATTGGGCAATAATTACGTGACAGCACATTAGGTTGACTAATGACAGGAGATTAGGCAGAAGGGGTTGTGAGGATGAGGTGGTGCAGGGAGAGATAAGTTTGTTTATATATTACACTAAAAATAATAGGAGTAAGGTCGAAGATTATGATAAGGATTAGGTAATGTGTGAGCTTATATTAAAAAAGGAAGATGCTTCCATGGAGTTAGTTTCCTAAATAATTTGAAGACTCTTGACGAATTCAATATCTTGGGAGTGAAACAAAACGAATCTGTCATTAAATATCACAGAGATAAGCGTGAAGTCATGTGGTTGTTCAAATATGTGTTTCCCAGTAGTTAATTATTATGGGCGGTAGTTAGGAGCATTGACATTTTGACCTTTTCTTTTTAAACTACTTCTTCAATGTGTTCAAATCTGTTGTGGCTTTTGACACATTATTAGTGCATTCGAAACCTTTCCTAAAGAATCGTTCGTAATATGTCCATAGAGTGTATGTTGTCAGTGAATAGTTAATATTACCAAAATAGAGGTAGATTAATATTAAAGTTCAACCATTCCATCTATATCAAAGAATTGTTTCTCAACCATATTCATACTGAAGCATTATTTCTTGAGTTTGGAAATAATTACTCATCAGTTATCCTTTTTCGCAATTGGAAGCATGATTGTTGCAAGACATAGCAATTGAATTTGACAGCCTTTTCTGCTAAACATTTCTAAAATTATTCTTTAAGCTTTGGAATGTAAGGAAATTCCAAAATTTTGATGGGGCCAAGATCTATGGATGAATACGTAAAAATTTTTAAGTAATTTTGTCTAAGCATAATTTCAAAAGATATAGTAGTGAGAGAATTAACGAGAGGAGGTTAGGAAAATGAAGAAGAAAAAAATAATAGAGAAAACCATTGGTAATGGGAACCAGGAAATAGGAACAGATGACAAGTCTAGCGAGAAGGGTTCGGGAAGGCTACCATTGTTGGGGTGGTGGACAAAGAATTGGCGAGCACGCTTAGAGAGATAGAGAGTTTGCCTTCATGTGCGTGTGTGCGTGTTTCATGTTTCTGATTTTTAAATGAAAATTTATAATATAACGAATTACAATTTAGCTGTCGTTTTTTATGATTTTTTTTCTTCTTTTATTGATCATGGATATTTGGTACTATATTTTATAAATATCAGTAATCAGCGCTTGATCAAGGTAGAGGTAAAGTATATGCATATGCTTTCAAATAGATGCTGGAGCAAATATAAAAAAAACTATTAAATGATATGTGTACACATGAGCTTAGTGCATTTGAGACTTAGATATTAATAAATCTCAATTAAAAGTCACATGATTTAAGAGTGAGGATGTGTTGGAACCCAATGATATCGCTTTTGACTTGTGGATGAGGTCCATAGGAAAAGGAAAATGTACATCGCCCAGCACCGAGTCAATACCTTTTTAATTTTGGACTAATAGATGGACATTTGCTTAGGAAGACTCATTTATTAAAAATTTCGTATTTAAAAATCGCTCAAAAAGATGTTCACTTCGCTCCCCAAAGCATACACTCCATCGTACGTAGTAATGATCTGATGATTCTGATCAGCATGAAGACCAAACAAGAAGGTTGATTTAAGCAGTGTCATTCCTTTTTTTCTTTAGATTAAAGTAAGTATAACCCTTTTCTTCATGGATCTGTGATTGAAAAATATGACTAGTTTTGCACAATTTGATAATATTTTTTTTTTTAGTCGAAAAAGTACTTCATTGATCATCATCGGGAAGAAGAAGAACATTCATTTTGGTAATCTAAGCATAAAAGGGAAAATAACGGATAAGGTGGCATCAACAGCCAATTTCGAGGAAGGGTTCCGGCCCGATGGGATTTGGCAACCCAGTTAGGGGTGATCGGGTCCAGGGTGGGTAGGGTCCAGACCTTGACCCTGTACCCGACCCTGTTATAACCGATTCCCCTTTTTTGGACCCTGTACCCGACCCTGTTTTCATTGGACCCTGTTTTGGACCCGACCCTATTTTTCCGGTCCGGGAACAGGGTCTACCCTGTTTTTATTAGAACCTGTTTTTTAACCACTATACGATTTCAAATTTTACATTAATTCACGAGAAAATAATAACGTAATCCTCCTAATTTGATCAACAAGAAAGTGCAAAAATCATAACATTGCATAAACTCCACCCCAAGACCCAAGCTAATTAAAAAGCTAAAACAATCGTCTCAGGTGCAAACAGAATACCATGAAAGCATACCACGTCCTGGGTTGCTGAAGCCCTTATTTGAAAGCTTCATAAATCCAAAAGGACACTAAATAACACATCAATATATGATTGTCAAAACACCCCGAGGCACTGAAACATCTTTCAAGCACAAGCCAGCCTCAGGAAGTAGAAGTACACATTAATTAAATTGGCTCTTCAGATGATTAAGGAGGATCTAGTCCCACTAACTACTTACTTTATTCATCATGTTCCAGCACCCAACCTCAGGCAGGCAATCCTTTATTCTGCCCGAATCATGATACTTGAGCTGCAAAGAGTAATAATCATAAGTAAGAGTGATTTCCCAAACTATTGCGGATGTTAGGGACAACAAACAGGAGCACGACAATTTACCCAAGGTGCAGGGAGAATGCGTGCTTCCACTTGAGCAAGCTTCTCACTAATTTTTATTCCAAACTCCTTAGCATAAGGGTCCTCATGGTAAGCATTGTGATGAACAGTCTGGATGACAGAAACAAACAGAAAATTATCACCACCAGGCAGCAATACCAATATCATTCTGACTTGATATGTGTGAGTGTATCAAACTATTAGAGAAAGTATTAAAAATTGGCAATGTGGGGCATGAACCTGCAATGAAAGTATCAGTGTATGACTCCTGGTCTCATATTAATCTAACTTATCAACACCAGGAAGTGTGACTCGATATGTTTAAGTACATCAAAATTTGACTCGATAAGCTATGGCCTGTGTAGTCTCTACAAAAAATCTAAAACTTCACTAGCATTTTATAGTATTCAACAAGATGCCCAGTCTGGCAAGTATCAGATACGGCTCACCAACTTCACTTGCCTATATGGAAGGCTCACTCCGGGCAGGTTCGGATAACCTACAATACACGGCTCTACGAAGGAAGGGGTTGGGTTAGAAGCGTTTTCAATATGATTCTTTTCCCCGTTCGATGAGAAATGCGAGACGAAAAAGGAACCCATCTTTTCGACGGGGAATGCGAGTCTGTTTTGTCCACTTTCTCCAGCTTCCGAAACCGAACTGAATGGAATTGTTACTTTCCAAAAATGCTTGCTGAAAATCCAAGAAAGAAGGTCCATTTTCCCACGTAGTTCGTCGGTCAAACCAACGATTCTTTGGAACCCTACTTCAATGGAAAGGGGGAATCGCCCTTTCACGCCCGCTCCTCTACAACTACCTTTCGCCCAACATGATCACGAACGAAGACGAGAGAATTGCGTATATAGGAGGAGGAAACAAACCAACCCACTTGTCCCGATCGAACGATTGAAGAAAGAGAATGGTGGCCCCTTTCGCCCAGGGGACATCGTCGGAGCATCTCCGCATTACAATTTTCTTGGATTGATTAGCGAAATCTTTATCAGAGCTAAGGTAATCAAACCGGCTTAATCAACTGTGGACACTCCTGTTCTGCACAAGAGGAGCAGCAGCGCCGAGATAATTTTCATCAGAGCCGAGATAATTTTTTGCTGTTCTGCACGAACCCCATAGCCACCGCAAACACTCTCCCCGTGCGGCAGCGGACGGTGGAGCAGCAGCGCCTCCAACTCGCCGGAGTTCGAGTTACGGATGGTCCGAAACCCCATCTTCCCCAAGCCGGACCTCCCCTCTGCCAACGAGCTCTTCGTTGACGGCGTCCTCCTCCCAGTCCACCTCCCCAGCCCAACCCCGCCCCCAAACCCGAAACCGGCCCCGGAGGTCCCGGAACCTCCCGCTCCGGGGCGGACCACCTTCCCAACGCCCTCGACCCGGATCTGGTTTGGCAGGTGCGCCATGGACAGTGGACACAAACGCACACACAAGGACAGAGAGGGAGAGGGAGAGGGAGAGGGAGAGAGAGAAAAAATCGGTTACCTTCCGCGGACCCAACACTCGTCGTCGGGGGAGAAGAAGCGACCAGCAATCATCGCCTCGTCGGTTGAGCAGCGGCGGAGCAAGTAGATCGGGGAGAAGAAGTGAGCAGCGATGGGAGAGAAGAAGCTAAGGGTTCCGTCGATTTGTCTTTGCTATGCATCCGCAAATTGCTAAATTCTGTACTTTCTTTTAAAAAAAAAAAAAAAAAAAAAACCGGTCCGGGCCGGGTGGGTTTTCCAGTGGAACCGGTTCCCGGACCGGTTCCACTGGGAACCGATTCCCGGACCGGTTTTTCCGGGTGGTCCGGTCCGGTTCCCGGGTCAACCCGGTCCAGTTGCACACCCCTAAACCCAGTCCGCGACAACATTTGTGGATCTTGATTCGAACATTACTCATGCCCGTGGGAGTTGGCCCAACAAGCTGCGGCAATCTTGGATGAGATCGCGAGAGGCCCATGGAGACTCAGCCCGGCCCATAACTTGTTCCACCACCGACAAATTGTCGCAAACTATCTGCACGTGCAGTTGGTCATTCAGTTGAAGTCTTCCCCATCTGCAGTTTAAGTTTTCAGCTTCGAGCACCCAAGAGGAGAGCCGCACGGATGCCTAGGGTTTCAGCGATTTCAGTAGAATGAGCGCTGATTTCCGTCGCGAATCTATTTATCAGTACCCCGTCGTTCCCTCGGCAAACCCCAGCGATCGAACCTCCGAGATCGTCGGCGGACCAGGAGCAATCGATGTTAATCTTCACCGCGCCTGGTTTCGGAGGCAGCCACTGTTTGGAGGAGGTAGGTCTCGGTTTTCTTCTTACTAGTGTCGACGCATTCCATTTGTTGAAAAGTTGCTGACTTACTTCTGCATCTTGTTTTATGCAGCTTGAGTGTGGCCGACGTCCTTGAAAAACCAGACCGTTCCTTGCTTTCCATATGAGCCATAGTGCTATGCAAAATTGGGCTTTCTTTTGCGGAGATGCTCCCGAAATTAGGTAATCCGCAACCCACTTGTTCGTCCTTGTGATAAGCGTTGGATCGGCTGTTTTGTTGGTGTCGAAACTTGACCAAAACTGATTTACCCATTCACACAGTATAAATAAGTGCTCGGTGGTTTCTGGAGCTTGCACGTAGATCGGACATATGGAATCAGGTGATATCTTCCTTTTGTAAAGGTTGCATTTTGTGGGAAGACCCTCATGACATAAACTCCACATGAAAAACCGAATTCGGGAATTAGTTTGCAGGTTCCAAATTGCGTGCCATAGTTTATTGGGAACCTGAAATGAGGAGGAGGCTTGTGAGGCTTCATAGGCTTGTCTGATAATGCATTGTTTATTGTAGCTGCTTTTCACTAGGTATTCTCCTGATTTATGTGCTGTCCATCGCAATTTGTCTGGCTGTAGGTATAGACTTAGGGGAATTGTGAGTATATGTTGTGCAATGGAGGCCTCGAAAGTGTTCACAATGAGAGGGGCATTCCATTCTCTAGAATTTGGTTTAAGGAGGTCTGCCACGAGTCTAGGATCATCTTTGTTATACAGTCCTCCTAGTCTGCCAATAGGCAGCCAATTAGCTTATGTGATGTTGATACTTTGACCATCCCCTACCTCCCATCTGACCTCAGGTTCTAGAATAGCACGCCCTGTGAGTATTCTTTGCCAACCCCATGATGGTCTGGTGCCTTTTGAAGCTGTCCAGAAGTTAGTGCTTGGAAAATAGAGCCCTTTGAACACCCGACTCCATAAGGCTTCTAGGTTTTGGCTTGGTCGCCACGCTTGTTTACCCAACAAAGCGTGGTTAAAGTCCACTAGGTCTTTAAACCCCATCCCTCCTCTATCTTTCCTGGTTTTCAGTAGGTCCCAATGGTTCAAATGAATACCCTTGTGGTGCTGCTTTTGTTGCCACTAGAAACTTGCTATTCTCTTTTCTATAGCACGACAAATGGATAGAGGTATTTTGAAAATGGACATTGCATAGGTAGGTAAGGCTTGGACGACCATTTTTAACAGTACCTCCTTCCCTGCTTTGGCTATTAAATGCTCCTTCCACCCCTCTAGTTTCCTCTCCACTCTCCCAAGCAGCCCTTGAAACATCTGTTTTTTAGTCAGTCCCCATTCTGATGGTAATCCCAGGCATTTACCTGTTTTGTCGATAATTGGGACTCGTAGTTCTGCTACGAGATTTCGTTGTAATCCTGAAGGACATCCTTTCCCATAGAAAATCCCTGACTTATTCAAGTTAATTGCCTATCCTGAAGCATAGCAGTAGCAGTGCAGAATATTGGCCAAGTTTTGGGCTTCTTGGACCTTTCCTTCTAGGAAAAAAATTGCATCGTCCGCAAATAATAGATGTGAAAGAACAGGGCAATTAGAATTCAGCTTAATACCATGGATAGAACCATCTTGCATAGCTTTTTTCATGAGGAAGGAGAGGACGTTGGCCACTATAATAAAGAGGTAGGGAGAGAGTGGATCACCTTGACGTAGTCCTCGGGTAGGAGTAAAATACTGGTATGACTCCCCATTCACTTTGACGCTAAATCGAACCGAGGAAATGCAGTGCTACACAAGTAGAACCCACTGTTCACTAAATCCCATTTGTCGCATACAATCACATAGGAAGTCCCATTCGACCCTTTCATAAGCTTTTTTCATGTCCAGCTTCAAAACTGCTCTGAATTTCTTTTTCCGTTTCCTGATTCTAAGCTGATGTAAAACTTCCTGCACTATGAAAATATTATCTTGGATTTGACGTCCTCCAATAAATGCACTCTGTTCAGGGGAAATGATCTATGGGAGCCAGGGTTTTAATCGGTTAGCCATAACCTTTGCAATAATTTTGTAGCTAAAATTGCAAAGACTTATGGGTTTATATTCAGTAATGGTCTCGGGAGATGGAACTTTGGGTATAAGAGCAATTAGTGTGCTGTTTAGGCTGGGGTCGAAGCTACCACAGGCAAAGAATGTCTCCACCATTCGAAATATGTCATCCTTTACAATAGACCATGTATGTTGATAAAATTGACCATTAAGCCCATCTGGACCTGGGGCCTTCATTGCGCCCAATTGAAAAACAGCAGCTTGTACTTCCTCCCGAGTAACTGTTTTCAATAGGTCTATATTGATTTCATCGGTTACTACTACCAAGCATTGTTCTAGAACAGGACAATATTCTCTTGGGCCCTCTGAAGTGTATAACTCTTTATAGAAATCTGTGATATGTTGTTTGATAACAGAGGGATCTCTACTCCATTCCTAGTCGGTGATTTTCAGCATCACAATTCGGTTCCTATGCCTCTGTTGAATTGTGGTAGCATGAAAAAACTTCGTATTTCTATCTCCCAATTGCAGCCAATTAATACGAGAGCGCATCGCCCAATACATCTCCTCTTGCCTCCAAATGCCCTCCATATGGTCAATGATTTGCTGGTACTTCTCCCTGTGGTCGGCTCCTGTGGTGGAGTTAGTGAGGTTAATAAGTTTCAAGCGGCATTCTTCAAGCTGTTGAGCTGTAGGTTTGAATGTGTCCTTGCTCCATTGATGTAAGGCTTTTGTAACCTGCACTGTTCTGCTTGTCATATTCTGCTGGTCTCCTGTAGTATTATTCCATGCACTTTCCACCACCTTTAGAAATTCCAGTTTCAAGGGCCAAAATGCTTCAAATCTGAAAGCTCTTTTTGTCCTGACTCTATGTGATTCAGTACATAATAATAGTGGGCTATGGTCAGAACCAACTGCTAGAAAAGCAAATACCTCAACTTGAGGGTAAAGTACTCACCAATTCATATTGCAAAGAGCTCGATCTAGTTTCTTTTTTACTAAGTCCGCCCCTTCTCTGTTATTTGTCCAGGTGAACTTGCAGCCTTTGCTTTCAACTTCCATGAGAGAGCAAGCGTCTATGAAATCACGGAAGGCTGCCATTCGGTATCTCTCTACATCCCTTCTCCCTGTCTTTTCCCAGTTATATAGCACTTCATTAAAGTCACCGATACATAACCAGGGAGTAGATGCATGGGCATTATGAGAACGAATAGTATCCCATAACCTGGTCCGCTGTTGAAAGTTTGTGGATGCATGTAGGAAGGAGATATTCATCACTGAGCCCTTATCCAGGTCCTTGCACTCCACTTCCAGCACTTCTAGGCCACTATACTTCACTATCACCTGCACTTCCTCATCCCAGAATAGTGTTAGACCACCTGCTATCCCCACCGGATTGACTACAAAGTATTGTCTAAAATGAAGTCTCCTCCTGATACGATCTACCATTGCTTCTTTATTTTTTGTTTCCATTATGAAAACAAGATTAGGCCTCTCTCGAGCCACCAGGGCTCTTAGATGCTGGACTGTCAAGGGAGTGCCTAGGCCTTGACAGTTCCAGCTTAGGAGTTTCATGTTTGTTGTGGTGGCTTATTAGGGCTAGCCACCAAAGCCCTTGAGTTTGCCCCTTCCCACACCTCAATTGGTGTATCTGTCAGGTTGTCCATATCCACAAATCTAGCAAGAGACCCCTTCTTCTCATAAGGTGCAAAGCGTTTCAGTTTCTTTGCAGCATTTTTTTTCTGAATTACTTTCTCCGACTTATACTGTTCTGGCCCTATGACAGGATCGGGTGTGTAAAATGCTGGTCCAATGGCTCTTGGACTCGTTTGCCTTTATTGGCGATGGAATCCAACCCCCCGATTGTCATACTTCTGGTTCATATAGGACCATAGCCTGACTTGTCTCATTATGCAGGTCATTATGCGGATGTGTTTCAGACGGCACTACCTGGGTCTCGGGCACAATTTCCTCGACTTCTTGAGATAGTTCGAGCTCACCATAGAACGTGTGCCAGCAGGGGCTTTGCTCTTTCATTTCAGCTTTTAGCCAAGACCCGTAGCGTCCCGGTTTATCCTGAGGTAAGCCAGATTCTTCGTAGGCTATTAGTGAACACGCAGTGGCATAGTGGCCAATAGTCCCACAGGAATAGCAGAAGTGAGGTAGCCGTTCACAAGCAAGTTAGAGCCACATCCACCTGTTTATCAATATTGTTTAATAGATTTTACGTGATTGGTCATTCTGGCCCAAAATTTGAGGCTTGACTTGGCTTGCCATCTATAAAAAAATGATGAAAACAATTTAATCGCTGCCCGCTAGTCAGCAATAGCGGTGCCACTTAATTATTACTATAATTGCCGCCTTCCCCCCTCATCATCTCTCTCTAAGAATTTGAGTCTACTGATTAGTGCTCACTCGCTTTCATTGATCTTTTGCCTCTTGTAAGCTCTCGCCTCAGGCTGATTTAGGTTTTTCTCTCTCCGTCCTTGCGCATCTCTCTGCATCCCAGCTCACAGAAGGTAATCGCTTTCTCATATCTCATTGGCGTATCGTTTCTATTGATTCTGTGCTTTGTCTATTGGAGGTGTGGGTGGTTTGCTGAATAGTAGAGGAGGTAAGACTTTGCTTAAAAAGAAAGCCTTTGTTTCCGACTTTGGATGGGACTAATCCTATGGCTTCTCTCCGTCTGATTGTTCGTTTGCACAGACTGAGTTGGCATGCAAGCGTACTAGATTCTATTGCTCGCAAAATTGCCAGATTCGCTAGAAATCAGGGGTCATATCGCAAGGTTTCTTTATCTCTGTAAGGTCTTGGTTTGATTAACTAAAAGAAAAAAACAGAAAAACGAAAAGTACATAAAAATAGTAGGTTGCTCCTAGAACCAACATGGAACTGGATTCGGTTCCAGGCCAATTCAAGATCAATTAATTTGGCTCTCGACTCCAAAAAATGAGAACCGGCTGGAGTTGGTTCTAGACCATTCTTAACCGATCACTCTTATGAGCAAGTCTTCTCTCAACGAGATTTTTTATTCAACAATTTTGCCTCCTTTAAAGTATATAGAACATTAACATGTGAAATTGATTCGACTCTCTCAAAATCATTATCACATATATTGCTAATTTTTCTTACTACAATACTCTTATTCAAATTAATCAGTATCAATGGTTGGACAGGGTTGGACTTGGCGAAATTGCTAATCTCTCTCTCTCTCTCTCTCTCTCTAGCAGAACAATTCAAGGCTATTGTCTACTGATTAGTCCTCACTCGCTTTCTTTGCTCATTTCCCTCTGGAAAGTTCTCACCGAGGCTTGTTTCGAGTCTTCTGTCTCCGACCTTGTGTCTCTCTTCGCATAGGTAATCGCTTGTTCCATCTCTTCTTAGTGTGTAGAATCTATTGATTCGTCGCTTTGTTATTGAAATAATCGACTGAACTAGTGTGTTACTTCTACTGGGGATATGGGTGGCTGTTGAATAGCTGAGAGGTTATTTAATTTTCTCTCTTTCAAATCGTTGTTACCTGGCAACGTAGTATGACACTAGCCCCTATTTGACTTTCGTTAAAAAAGGAAAGCTATCTAATCGTTCGTTGCATCATGATTCAGTGTTGATCTTCCCTTAAACTAGAATGAGTCGGCTTGTAGCTCGCTTGGCAATTCACTTGAATCCAAGGACCATCTTTTTATGTATTGTGAGTTTTATCTAAATTTGAAGGTCCTAGATCAATCAAATAAAATTGGAACAGAAAAAAGAAGTAGGCCAATTCTAGGGTCTGACTAGTTTGAGCTTGATTTCAAAAACTAAGAAATGATTCTAACAAGGTTAGTTGCAAGTTCTTAGTTTGGAATTCATTCATCTTGAAACCGATTATCTTAAAAGTAAGTATTTTCTTAATGATATTACATTTGACAATTTTACCTCCCTGTGTAGAACACTCCAAACAAGTAATATTATTTTTTCCTCGAATTATTGGACCAAGTAATCCTAAAAAGTAAATCGGTTTCACCTCTGACTGAATTTCTCCCTTCAAAGCTGTAAATATTGACAGAGTCTTCACATGCAAAAAAAAAAAAAAAAAAAAAAAGGTAACGGGGAATAAAAAATACAGGGAAGGTTTGAACATTTTTAACTATATGACAACTTTTTTGCTAATATCAACTAATGAGAGTTTCAATTATCTCAATATAATACATACCAAAATCTATAGTATGATTTTCTTAGGATACTTTACATGATATCATGTAGTACGAAATATAACTTAGATCTTCTGACATAAGCACATTAAAACAGTTAAACAAATTGAACCATACAAGCATATTAGGAGATTTATCCAGCTTTACATCCCTCGTATCTTACACCTTTTTTCTTACAAAAATTCATTCTTTAGAATGATATGACTTATCACGAATTTAGCCAATTATATTATTCTACTTCCATTTAATTGGAGAAAAAAACACTTTCCGATGATATTCTCAAGGTGGGCCCTCCAACTAAAATGGGGACGCGCTCAAGGCCATTTTTCAAAACGTTGGTCCTCTGAATTTTCCACAGCGGCTTCCCTTTACTTTCTTCTTCTCTTCTCCCTCTTCGTCCATCAAAACATTACTTAATTTCTAATCTTTCAGACTTCCATGGAATAAGGGCAAAGTCTTGGTAAGACGAACAAAGGGATGCACTGTTTTGCTTCTGGTCGTTCATTTAGGGTGCTTGTTGTGCGGATTCTTCTCCCTTTGTATTCAATCATCTCAAGAAGAAGGAGTGCTGAAAAAGAGAGCACTGTGGGAGCACCCGCTGCTCTGTTTGGTGTCATCTAACAAATTTGTCTTCACGTAATGTCTTTTTCAAACTTGGTGTGCTGCTATTGAAAAATGCAATATTTGCATTTCCTTTCATTTCAATACACTTCTATAGAGAAATGAGATGTGGGCCAAAAAGGAGATTTATCCCTTCTAATTAAAATCATTTTCCTCAACTTTCTCATTAATTTTATCAAGTCCAAGTCCAAGCCCCGCTTGCAACGATATTATCTGTTTTGGACGAGAGCTTGCACGGTTTTGTTCTTCTAGGCTTTACTTAGAAAAAACCTTGTTAAAAATTAGAACAAGTGTCATTCCATATATGGTATTTTATCTCACTATGCTCAGGTGATGTGGGATTCAGTTCATTTCTGCTCCTTTTGCCATCCTCACGTTGGTGCCGCACTTTATTCGAGCTCTAGAGCTGCTTCAAAACCCCAGCGATCACTCTCGTAATCAACGGACCAGGTCATTACAAATTTAATTAGCCAAAAAATGCAAAAGTTACATTGGTTATTATTTTAATTAATTTTACATGTAAGTGACTTTTTATAACTTGGACCCCACTGATCAAAACCATTATTGATAGAAACATCCTCCAAGCAAGAAAGTGCATGCATCTAGAGGGCGAGGTTGACTGGGCAATAATTACTTGACATCATATTATGGGATTAGACAGAAGGGGTTGTCAAAAATGAGGTGGTGGAGATAGTCAGGTTTGTGTGCATATTAGGCTAAAGATAATTAAGAGTAAGGTTTAAGGTTATGATGAGGATTAGGTACTGTGGGAGCTTATATTCAAAGAGGAAGATGCTTGCATGGAGTTTCCTTCATAATTCGAAGACTCTTGACAGGTTCAATGTCTTAGATGGGAGCCAAAAGAGTCTGCCTATTAAATATCACGGACGTGGGGTGAAGTTATGCGGAAGTTCAAATATGCGTTTGAAGGAAGTCAATGATGCGGGGTAGTTAGGACCAGTTGCATTTTGATGTCATTGCTTAGTTGCTTCTTGACTCTGCTGTAGCTTCTGACTGCCTGATGAGTGACTGACATGTACTTTTTGGGGGCCTCTCTGGGGCCCATCATCTAATCTTTTGCAGTGAAGCGACGTCGGTTAACTTAACCATAGGGGATGGGGGGTGGGGGATTGGTTTTCTCTCTCTCAACAGGGAGACGAACCTTCTTGGGCATTTCGGAGGGGAGAAATTAACGTACACGTGGACCAATCAAACAAGTTCGACTTTGCTAGAAGACGAGGTCCGAAAGAAGACAAGGTATGGACTAAAAGCAAATGCAGAGAAAACATCTTTCCCTTGTTCATCAGTCCTTGTATTCAGCAGAAGAGCATCTTTCGTTTTCAATCATCGTTCCTCAGATTGCCGAAACGCAGGCTGTATTCTTCATCTCCCCTCCACCCAGACAAATGGAGCTCGCTTTCCTTCCCTCTCCAAATCCACTTCTTCCTCCTTCTCCTTCCCCTCCACTTCCTTTCAACCTCCCTCCCAAGCGCTCCCGCCATGGACACCCCTTCCGAGTTTCCGCATCTTCCAATCCTGGCCCTCCAATTAGACTCCCCTGGCAGCATCTGTCCCAGTCGTTTCAACGCAGCTCAGGTCGGTTATGGCTCAACTTCGGCGTCATAGTGCAGAAGGAAACTGGTTTCAACTTCGGTGTCTCGGCGTCCAATGCTTCGTTCGACTCTTCAATACCTACAGCAGAAGGTAGCAATCAATACGACGTGTTCCTAAGCTTTAGAGGCTTAGACACCCGTAAAGAATTCACCGATCACCTTTATCACAGTTTGGTCAACATAGGGACTATACCAATTCGTGTGTTCAGGGATGAGAACAACATCCCAATCGGCGAGAAATTTGATTCAGCAATTCTTGATGCCATCACATGGTCTAAGATTTCAATTCCCATCATCTCCATCAGTTATGCTGCGAGCGAATGGTGCCTCCGCGAGCTCATTCATATGATGGAATGCAAAAAGACTATGTCACACATAGTTTTGCCCATTTTTTACAGAGTGAAACCATCGGATTTGCGGCATCTAAAAGGAGATTTTGGGAGTAACTTTCATTTGCAAAAGCAGCGTTTTGATGAGAAGGTCATCCAAAAAGGGATACAAGCACTTAAAGATGTGAGTTACTTAAATGGATGGGAATCCAAGAGCACCGTCGACGGGTACTTCTCTTCCACTTGAGCTTTTTTTTTCTTTATAAGTAACTTTTCTTACTCACGCAAATGCGCTGAAATATGGATGAACTTCTTTCACCACAAGCTCAGAAACATCCCCAAAATGTCCCAGTCAACAACAAATGCTAGTACTCCCCAAGTTGTCCCCGAAAACTAAACCAACAACAGCTAAACCCTAAGTATGCTGAAGCGCACAAGAATTTTACAATTGTCCCCGGTACCGAGCACAAAACAAGGACACGACAACCCCTCCAGCCAATAGTATTAATCACTAAAAAATATGCCCACAAAAGACTCCAATGCTCATTCTTCCAAAGCTTGATCACCACCGGATAAAATTGACCTCCTTTCGCCAACATGAGGTTGGATCAAGGATCTAACACTTGTCATTGATCATGTCTGGGCTTAATTTCTCGTTTTGATAAAATTGGCCTCCTATGGCCAACATGAGGTTGGATCAAGGATCTAACACTTGGCATTGATCATGTCTAGGCTTAATTTCTCATTTTTTTCGTTCTTTGACAGGCACGAGGGAGAATTAATAAAGCTTGTGGTCGAAACTGTTCTAAGAGAGTTACAGAAACATTTTCAGCTTGATGTTCCTAAGCAATTAGTTGGACTTGATGATCATATGAAGAAAATTATGAATTGGATAAATAGTCCTTCCGTCAATGCTCGAATGATTGGAATTTATGGCATGGGCGGGATAGGCAAGACAACTCTTGCCAAGTGCATCTACAATAAGCTTTCAGATAAATTTGTGCATGACAGCTACCTTCCAGATATTGGAGAAGCTACTACTCATCACCATGGTATTGTGTATCTACAGAGCCAACTAATATCTGATATACTAAAGAGCAAAATTGAAGTATCTAAAGTTGACGATGGAATTAACATAATCAAATCTAGATTCAAAGGAAAAAAAGGTTCTCATTCTTTTGGATGATATAGATCACAAGAATCAACTAAATGCTTTGGCCGAGAACGTAATCGGTTTACTTCGGGAAGTATCATCATTGTCACAACTAGAAATAAAGCTGTTCTTGATCAATCTGAATTCGAGGTAGACAAGAAGTACAAATTGAATGAGATAGGTGAGAAGCATTCTCTGCTTTTATTTAGCAGGCATGCGTTTCGTATGGACCATCCTCCAAGGGAGTTTGAGGGTATCTCTCATGATATCATATCCACCATGGGTGGCCTGCCCTTGGCTCTTGAAGTTATAGGCTCATACTTCTATGGAAAAACAAATAAAAAAGTATGGGAAGATATGTTGAGGAAATTAAAAAAAGAGCCAAATCAAGATGTTAAAGAGATATTGAAGACAAGTTATAAGGCATTAGAAAATGCACATAAGGAGATTTTTCTTGATATTGCTTGTTTTCTTATTGGCAAAGAGAGCAAATTCGCCATTTACATGTGGGAGGACTGTGGGTTTGATGCAAGTCTAGGAATTGAAGAGTTGACATTGAGGTGCTTAATAAAAATTGACAGTGATGGTAAGTTAAGAATGCATGATCAATTGAGAGATCTTGGAAGAAACATTGTTCAAGAAGAGGGACCGCCTGAGAGACGTAGTAGATTATGGCTCTATGAGGAAGCCTTCGAAGTACTAATGGGAGAAAAGGTAACATATGTCACTCCTTTTTCTTTCCCTTTCCCTTATATTTTCATATATTTAATCCGATTTATTCTAATCTTTTATCTAGTATGAAGAAACGCTCCTAAATGTTAGGAAAAAATTCCATTCATGATTCATGTCCATCATAGAGTAATTGTGACGTCTAATTTTATTATTCATGCAAGGACGAAAAAGCTATATTATCTCTTGTGGTTACCAAATAGAATGTCATTCAAATTCATTGATGTAAGTTATATCTGTCAAAAATTTAATTTATAATAAATTTAAAATCACTTAACTGTGATTCTACACTAAAAATATCATTTATTAAAAGATGTAATTTTCATATTTTGCTGGAAAACTAATAATCCGAAAGATTACAATAATAAATAGAGATGAAGTGCAAACATCATAGATAAAATGAATGAAGATTTCTTCGTCCAGGATAATATAGATAATAGGTGCCAATTATAATAACTAATAATCTTAAAAACATTACCATTGAAAAAATGAGTCAAATTCACACTTATCACGCGTGCTTGTTTTCTAGGTCGGATGACTTTATAGCAGTGCTCCTATGTTGTTGGAAACCAACGTTTGACATGTTTCTCCGTTTTGATTATGAAGATTTCCGTCCCTCTCTCCATTAATTATATCCATCTTCTTTCACTCGTCTTTCCCATTAATAGATACAATTGCAAAATCCCCCTTAGAATTAAAATACGAAAATCTTATTATTGTTTTTAAGGTAGTACAAGGTCGATGTTATTCATTTCTTGGGCTAGGTTAGGGGTATAATAAAGAGTGAATTTTCTTATTTCTTCTTTCATTGCCATTGCCATTACCTTTTCACTTTTCTTATTGAACATTCTTTCCTCTCAAACTCTCCACCGCCGCCCCGCTCAAACGCTACCTCCAAATCCTACAACTATCCCTTCCCTCCTCGCTGACCTCACATCACAATAGTCTCTCGGTCTGTAGATAAAGAGGGGACATTAGGATGCGAGTTGATATGAAATGATAAGATTCAAGGTGTAAGTTGCAAATTTTAAAAGTAATGATGATGTTTTAAATATAGGTCTTCATTTAACTTTTTGTAATTATCTTTAAACAGAAATATAACACATATTGGAACTTACAGTCTCTTAGTATTTTCTTATTCTGAACTATTTAACCACACCTATCTTCTATAGTATTGAGTTTTGTGGTGTAGCTCTATTACCAATTGTAGGGTATGTTACCCTTTGCTTTGATATCAATTGTAGAGTGCGCAACTTTGCTGTAATACCATTTGTAGGGTATGTGGAAGCGTTGGGGAGGTAACATGAGAGAATTGTAATAGACAACTCAATATGTACTGTTATACTAAATTGTCGTACATGTATAACACTTACACTACATTCACTCACAACTATTACAGTATAACTTTCTCTCTTACCACATACAAAACATTCACACTCAAACTAGCTGATACAAGCACATACTCAACTATTCTATCTTCCCTCTCGATTATAGGACAACTTGCTCACACCGAGCTACTCTCTATCAGGCTGCATTGCCTTTCTCTCGAGGTTCACCTTTACACTTGGTGACTTCCTATTCCGAAGCTCTCACCGCTGGAGGCTCTCTCTCTAAAGCTCACATGCTTGTGGCTTTAGGCCCTCTCTGGCATGAGGCTCTCCGCCTGCGGTGGCTTGAGGCCCTCCCTGGCCTGAGGCTTTTCAAATTCTTTACCTCTGAGCCTTATATATAGTCTGAGGTTTGCCAACTTCAGTGTGAACTGAGAATTGCCTCAACTCTTTTTCCCAAACCGAAGTCCAAGTTGAAATTTGCTTTCTGTCTTCCTTTGACTTTTCTTTCGGCCACCGATTTTCTCTCCAGAAAGGAGAGAATTCCATACAACAACTCACATTAAAATATAATAAAATTGTCAGCCCTTCTTCTTGCAGACTTTCTCTAGAATTCTCACTTGGCAGCCCTCGCTTGGGCTGGCGAGGCCAGTGGACAATTCTTTTTTTTTCTTTCTTCATGCTTGCGGCTTCTTGTTTTCATATTAGGTGTTGACTCCAACACATACTACCTCTCACTTGATTTTCATTCAATTTTTAATTGATGAAAATGCCTACCAATATACCTTGAGTACTGTCGAACAAAAGCTAAGTCGATCAATTGCACCAAGCT